>SKCR01011864.1:0-40373 GCA_019454045.1 Zanthoxylum bungeanum | reverse complement strand
CTTTAATTAAATGACACTGGATTGTTAATTGAGCTTTGAGACCCATTTAGATTAGATTTGGAATCTAAGTCGTAAAGGCGCATTAAAAGTGTAATTATTTAATTTGGAATTAAATATAGAATTAGTATTGAATCGAATTAAATTAGATTTAAATTGTAGTTCGATATAATTCAAGAATTCGTACTTTGAGTACTTATTCTTAAACGAGTTCGACTCGCGCAATCAAATCGTTGTTTGAACATTGGATGATCACTTTATTCAAAGATTAATTAATTGGATTAGATTGATTGAGTAACATGTTTTGTGTGAATACATGGATGTGTTGAATGAATAATGTATATCGAATGGATATTAGAAGGGAAATGGCAATTTGGAAATTGTTGTAAATTTAGAATTTATTAAATTGGACCAGCATGTCCATCCTTATCTCTCTCAATTCTTTGTAATTCTCTTCTCACCTAATTCCCCTCAATGTTAATGAGGTTTCTTTAATTGTATTATGTAATTGGGTAGAAGTAAGAATAGTGCTAGCCGGGGATAGGAAATTGAGTGATTTGTTCTAGGAACAATCTGTGAGATATTCATCCGCATATCATTATTAATTTATTTACCGCGCCTTATTATGCTTTTAGAATGCATGCTTAAGGGTGTATGATGAGACCTAACAAAGATAATAAATTGGTAGCAATTTACGCAAAAAAACCCTCAACAATATTAAACGTTTTCCTTCCATTGAGTGATTCTTACTCAAGATCCAAGATTGACAATGGTTTGTTGGCCAAAGTCAAGACCTTTGTCCATCGCGGATGTGTTTGAATCATAAAGGCTTTGTTCCATATCGTATATCTTGTCCAAGTTGTCATTTGTTGGCCAAAGTTAAGATCATTTCTTGTCCATCGACATTGATTACGAAGCTTTCCAAAGTCAATGGGTTCCGCTTAACTGGAATCATTACGCTTGTTGTGCCAAAGCCAAGGCTTAGTTGATTCAGAGGAAAAAGGTTAGGAAAATATATTGGATATATTGGCATATATATTGTATATATGTTTCGGACTTGGAGGTCCACCTACCAGATCTAGGAATTGGATGAGATTCAATTGATCTTAGAGATCTACCTAGTTAAATATCATACAACTTGTTGGCCAAAGTCAAGGTTGTGTGTTATTTAACGGGATCCTAGCCCACTAGGAAACTAGGTTTCCCAAGTACTCAACAGAGGGTTAGAGGCTCGCCGAAAAATAGTAGGAGGCTATTATTGAATTTGCAATTTCGTTCAAATACTCAGCTTTATGCGCTTTCAAATTATTTTGTCAATTATTTTATTAGTGGGACTATATATTATATTTTTCTTGTAACAGTTAGACTGTACCCATACATCGTTAATTGAATAGTTTGACTATTGCGGTTAAGATAACATGAAAGTTAAGCATTAGGGATATTTTCATGGGCGATAATTTCTTTAATGGTACAAGCTTTCAAGACTGGGATATGAATCTCAGAATTGTTCTGGGATCCGAGAAGTTACTCTATACTATAGAGAGACATCTTGGACCTAAGCCCCGACCTGATCAGTTGCTTGAGCTAGAGCTTTGGAAGACTCATAGCGATGACAACACGACTGCTCAATCGGTAATGCTTGCTGCTATGACTCCGCAATTCCGTCGTCAAAACAAGGGATTGGATCCCTATGAGATGATGGTGAAGTTGCATGATCTTCACCAATCTAATCTTATATCGCAAAGATATGAGTTGCAGAAGAAGCTCTTCCGCGCTCGCATGTCAGAAGGTACGTCTGTTGAGCACCATATGTCACAGATGATTACTGACATTGAGCAGCTCGGACAGTTGGGCATCATCTTCGAGGCTGAGACTTCAGTAGATTTGATCTTACAGTCTCACCCCGACACTTGGAGTGGGATCATCATGAACTACAATATGTTGAACCAATACCAAACTCTTGGAGAGTTGATTTCCACACTGCGCGAAGCAGAAAAAAGAGCTCTTTAAGGGCAAGAAGCGCGAGGCGCACTTCGCTTCAACATCTCAGACTCCAATGGCTTGGCCCAAGGCGACTGGAGGTGTAAAGAAGAAGAAGAAGAAAGGCAATATCAAATCGTCAAAACCTTATGGGAAGGGTAAGGACAAATCCCAAGATGTATTTCTCCAGTGCGGCAAGTGGGGTCACTGGAAGCGTGACTGCCGCGAGTACAAGGCACACATGAAGGAAATCAAAGCGGGCAAGGCACCGGCTTCAGGTATGTTTGTTATAGAAATAAACATGTCTACTACTAGTTTTAAAAATTGGATTTTTGATTCTGGTTGTGGTACTCTATATGTTACTGATGTGTAGGATCTGCAGATTAGCAGGAGACTGGCCTCAGGAGAGATTGACCTCCGCATTGGAAATGGGACACGAGTCGCCGTTTTGGCCGTTGGCACTTTTGTTTTGGAACTGCCCTCGGGGCATGTACTTAAACTTTCAGACTGTTATTATATACCTAGTTTGACTAGGAATATTATTTATATATCTATGTTAGCCCAATGTGGGTACACTTTTGTATTTAGAAAACACTGGGTGTTTATGTATAAAATGATATGGAAATTTGTACTGCTGATGTAAATAATGGTCTTTATATTTTGAATATGAATCAATCTCAAACATATAATGTAACAAACAAAAGGCTTAAAGTAAGTAACAAAGATGAAACTTATATGTGGCGTTGTAATCTGGGACACATAAACAAGACACGTATATCCACACTTTCGAATAGTGGGTACTTGGACGGATTTGATTCAAATTCATATAACGTATGCGAATCTTGTTTATTAGGCAAGATGCCTAAATCACCTTTTAGCGGTAAAGGTGTACGTGCCACTGAACTGTTAGCCCTTGTTCATAGTGACGTTTATGGGCCCATGTATAGACAGGCTAGAGGTGGATATGAATACTTTGTAATCTTTACGGATGATGCATCTCGTTATGGTTATGTGTATCTTATGAGACACAAGTTGGAAACCTTTGAGAAATTCAAAGAGTTTCGACACAAAGTAGAAAAACAGACCGGAAAAAGTATTATGACATTACGGTCGGACCGTGGTGGCAAATACTTGATCAATGAGTTTCTTGATTACTTGAGAGAATATGGTATTCTTTCACAGTCGACTCCTCCCGGAACACCACAATTAAACGGTGTGTCTGAACGGAGAAACCGAACTTTGTTAGACATGGTAAGGTCGATGATGAGTCGCACAGAGCTACCTATTTCTTTCTGGGGATATGCATTGAACAGTGCAATACTTATTTTGAATAAGGTTCCGTCAAAGTTTATTCAACAGACTCCGTATGAGATATGGACAGGAAAGAAACCGAGTTTCTCATTCCTGAAGATTTGGGGTTGCTGGGCATATGTCAAATATTTGGAAGGTACCAAACTTGACCCCAAATCGGATAAATGCCTATTTGTAGGATATCCTAGGGAAACCAAAGGATATTACTTCTATCACCCACAAGAGAACAAAGTATTTGTTGTTCTACATGCGGTTTTCCTTGAGAAGAAATTCCTAAATGTAGTGATAAGTGGGAAGAAAGTAAAACTCAATGAAAATCTAAGTGATATTGTTCCTGGCACTGAATTCTTAACGGAACATGAACAGTCCATCAGGGATGAGACTGTACCACAATCTTCGAATACACAAGGACCGCGTAGGTCGGAGAGAGTCAGAAAACAACCTGAGAGGTATGGGTTTCTGATCTCACCTCATGTGGATATTAATATTATTGAGGAAGATGAGCCGGCTACGTATGAGGAAGCGATACAAGGTATCGACACCGGTTTATGGCAAGATGCCATGAATTCTTAAATGGATCCCATGTACACCAACCAAGTTTGGACACTGGTTGATGCACCAGAAGGTGTAAAGCCTATTGGTTGCAAATGGGTCTTCAAGAAGAAAACTGACATGGATGGAAACGTACAAACATACAAAGCTAGGCTTGTAGTGAAAGGGTTTCGTCAACCACATGGTGTCGATTACGACAAAACCTTTTCACCCGTTACCATGATTAATCCATTAGGATAATGCTTGCTATTGCTGCATATTTCGATTATGAGATATGACATATGGACGTCAAAACCGCTTTCCTTAAAGGAAACCTTTTGGAGGATGTTTATATGCAACAGCCTGACGGTTTTGTCGTACCAAGACTTACAAATAAGGTTTGTAAGTTAAATTGATCTATTTATGGATTGAAGCAAGCATCGCGTTCTTGGAACCAACGTTTTGATGAGATCATAAAATAATATGATTTCGTTGAAAACGAGGATGATCCTTGTGTATATAAGAAGGTTAGTGGGAGCACACTGACATTCATTGTCCTTTACATTGATGATGTATTGATTATTGGCAATGACATTCCCATGTTAACATCGGTGAAAGCTTGACTTTCATTTAAATTCTCTATGAAGGATCTAGGAGAAGCAGCATGTATTCTGGGAATAAAGATCTACCAGGATAGATCTAGAAAGCTGCTTGGACTCTCCCAGAGCACGTACATTGACAAAGTGTTGAAGAGATTCAACATGCATCAGTCCAAGAGGGGACTGTTGCCAGTGTCACATGGCGTCACTCTATCTAAGGACATGTGTCCTAAAACTCAAGATGAGAGAGACAACATGAGTCGGATATCGTTCGCCTCGGTATTCGGATTGATAATGTATGCATGATATGTACGCGACCTGATGTCTCGTATGCTTTGAGCATGTGTAGTCGCTATCAGGCCGATCCAGGTGATGGTCACTGGATGGCGGTTAAGAATATCCTTAAGTATCTTAGACGAACTAAGGATGCTTTCTTAATCTATGGAGATGGAGAACTTGAGGTAACTGGGTTTACAGATGCAAGTTTCCAAACCGATAAAGACGGCTGTAAGTCACAATTCGGGTACATGTTTTTTTGAATAACGAAGCAGTAAGTTGTAAATATTCAAAGAAAGAGACTGTTGCCGATTCAACAATAGAAGCAGAGTATATTGCTGCAGCTAAAGTAGTAAAAGAGGCAGTTTGGATTCGTAAATTCCTAATTAGATTAGGAGTAGTTCCGTTAGCAGCTGAGCCCATTCCATTGTATTGTGACAATAACGGGGCTATAGCGCAGGCTAAGGAACCGCGGTCTCATCAACGATCCAAGCATGTTCTTCGAAGTTTCCATCTGATTCGTGAGATCATACATCGTGGCGATGTGAAGATCGAGAAGGTCGCATCAGAGGACAACATTGCAGATCCGCTGACGAAAGCTATTCCTTAGAAAAAGTTTGAGCGACATGTACATAGTTCAGATATTAGATGCTTGAGTGACTGGCTATAGGCCAAGTGGGAGATTGTTAGACAATTATGACCCATAGCATCACTTTTTGTAAAAGACATTGTGGTTTTTGTACAAATTAACTATGTGGCAATGAAATTGCATTTTATCATTTTGTGATTTGATTACTTAAATATATAAAAATGATAAAAGTCCTTATAATTAGTTTCGGATTATAAGATATGAGACAATATCAATCCATAAAGGTTTAATCATTAAATATCCATAGTCGTAGTATTATAGAGACTGGACATCGATAATGCAGAATAGACTAGTATTGCACTAGTGTGTGTTATTGAAGTGTAACAGCATAGTTCTCATATATTTAAGTATTGGATACTTATGCAAGTGTGATAGGAGGTTGTGTTTACCGAGGGTACAGAAACAGCTTCACTCTGGATAGACCCCGCGGAATCCCATTGGTAGTATGACTATGTGTCTATGGGAATCCGCATCAGGGTAGGTGTATTTGGTCTTAACCTGAGACTTGCATCGCTAGTACTTGCGACAATCAATACGCTTTGGTTTTGGTCGTCCAGGACTTTAACAGGTTCTGTGTACGCCTCGTCTGGGTTTATTGAGAATCGTAGTGTATTGGTTGTGATGTCAAGATGGAAGTATCACTTCAGTCATATGAAGATGATGATCACACAGGGATACAGAACTGGTACTCTAATTGGTTACAACCATTGGGATAATATGACATGGTCATGATTATCCGATTAAGAGACTAGTTTCTTGTAATCTGATATATGCTTCGTACGGGACAGACACTATTCCAGCCCCAGGCCTTGCATGTGACATTCGATACTAGATCGCAATACGCAAAACTACGTATACTACGCCTGACAAAGATTATATATTCCATTAAGAATATTTCTGGAGAATGGGAAGGCACGGTGCTTTGCTAGAAGCCAACCATGTCTCGTAAATGGTAAAAACGTAGTACGAGGTACATACGTGTTCGGATAGTCCGACTACCGAATTTACTGCCAACATATCCATGGATCTCTTTGGTCGTTTCCCGAAGATTAACCGATGACGTATGATTCGAGCATAATTAATCTAGGATTAATTACGGAGAGATTTTATCTGGGATAAAATACTATTTGAAGAGAGGGAACAATTAATTTGGAATTAATCGATAAAATAATATATTCGATATATTAATCGAAATTAGATTTCAACACGGAATTAAAAATTGGATTTTAATTCGGGCAAAGGAATTAATTTAGAATTAATTCGTGAGCGACGTGAATAGTAATTTTCCTAGGCATAATTATTTAATAAAATTTTATTTAATTACGTCGCAACGGAATATTCGTTAATTCGGAATTAGCGAACCCGAGCCCAGGATGGGTTGCGGGCCCACTCGGATTTTGAATCAAGTGGGGCCCACATGTCACATCACTTATCACAGCACTTGTCACTTTAATTACTTTTTGGTGATGGGTTTTGGTGAAGGAATGTTGGTGACTTTCTCAACACTCAAGTTTGATTTGTTGTTGACATATACCAACTTTCTTATATCATTATTTAATTTTAGAAATTAAAATACAAGTTAACAAAATCAACTTGCTCCCACTCTCTCTCATTTTCACGATTTCAACAAAAAGAAAACATTTTCCCTCTCTTTTGCTCTCATTGCCGAGAGTTGCAAGGAAGAAGATAGAAAGTTTGTTGCAAATTTTCTAAGTGCTAGCACACTAAAGGAATTATCCAAGGTGATAGGGAAACCATCCCAAAAGCTTGGAATCAAAGGACAAAGCTTGGAGCTTGGATTTCATCCCCAAAAGTGGAGCTTGGCCGAAACTTGGGGGAACAAATTTTTGTATTTGACACATCCAATATCCGATCAAAGTATGTTTAATTCTGCTATTCTTACTTTTGTATTCACGTGATTTCATTGCTTATATGATCTTGGATAATATCTTAGAGACTAACACTGGTGTCGACTACGATAATCTTTTTCACCAGTTGCAATGCTAAATTCTATAAGGATTTTGTTGTCTATAGCCGCTTACCATGATTATGAGATTTGGCAAATGGATGTCAAAATCGATTTTCTAAATGGATTTCTTGATAAAAAAATCTATATAGAATAGCCGAAGGGTTTTACATCCAGCGAGAACTCTAGCATGGTATGCAAGCTGATGAAGTCCATTTATGGACTTAAACAGGCTTCACGAAGTTGGAATCTTCGATTCGACGAGATAATCAAATTGTCTTATTTTCTTAAGATTCGGAAGAATCCTGTGTGTATAAGAAGACTAGTGGGAGTATAATGGTATTTTTTAATTCTCTATGTTGACGACATCCTTATCATCGGGAATGATATCAGGATGATGCAAGGTGTCAAAGCTTACCTCTGTAAGAATTTCTCCATGAAGAACCTGGGTGAAGATCTTATGTCTTAGGCATAAAACTCTATAGAGATAGAGAAAGGAATTTTATTGGGTTATCCCAATCAACGTACATAGATAAGACCTTAAAACGGTATAATTTTGGTAACTATAAGACAGCAAATATACCATTCAGACATGGTTACATCTTTCCAATAAAATGTGTCCACACACAAAAGATGAGAAGATTAGAATTTCTAATCAGCCTTATGCTTCGTGCTTGGGCAGAATCATGTATGTCATGTTATGTACTAGTCCTGATATCAGCTTCGTAGTTAGTGTGACCAGCATGGTATCAGTCCAATCCAGGAAATGACCATTGGATGGCAATTAAACATATCCTCAAGTATCTTAAAGATACTAAGGATAAGTTTATTATATATTGAGGAAACGAACTGCAAGTTAATAGGTATACGGATTATGATTTCCAATCAGATCCCGATGATAGAAAGTCTACATCAGGATTCGTGTTTACCCATAATGGAGGTGCAGTTTACTGGAAGAGTTCCAAATAGGGGTCAACAGCTGATTCCACCACAGAGGCGGAATATATTGCAACTTCTGAAGCGAAAAATGAAGCTGTATGGGTTAGGAAATTTATCACAAAATTGGGAGTAGTCCTAAGTATCTAGAATCTGATTCCGTTATACTGTGATAATATTGGAGCCATTATGCAAGCAAAGGAACCAAAGGCACATCAGAAGTCGAAGCATGTGGAATGAAAGTACCATATCATTAGAGAGATTGTGTCACGAGGGGACATTATCGTGTGTAAGGTACCGAGTGAAGATAATGTAGCAGACCCACTTACCAAGGTCATTCCTTCGAAGTTATTTGATAAACATATGGAGTCAATGTTGGACAATTATGACCCATAGCGTCACTATTTATACAGATCATGGTGTTGTTGTACAAATTAACTATTTGACAAAGGAGATTGCACTCTTATCATTTGTGATTAGATCACCTAGATATATAAATGATAAGAGGTCCCTGTGATTTGTTCCTGGATTGAGAATGATATGAGACAGTATCAATCCACGAAGGATAAATCATTAAATATCCTTAGTCAAAGCATTATCGAGATTGGACATCGATGAATGCGTAAAAGACTAGTATTACACTTGTGCGCGTTGTGAGGGCACAACGACATAGTTCTCATATATTTGGGTATAGGATACTCATGCAATTGTAATAGGAGGTTGTGTTTTACCGATGGTATGGGAAACAGCTTCGCTCTGGATAGACCCGCTCGGAATTCCATTAGTAGTATGACTATGTGTCTATGGAAGTCCGAAATCAGGGTAGGTGTATTTGGTCTTAACTTGAGACTTGCGACAATCAATATACTTTGGTTGCGGTCGTCCAGGGCTTTAACAGGTTATGTGTACATCAATGCTTGGTATATTGAGAATCGTAGTGTGTTGGGTGTGATGTCAAGACGAAAGTGCCACTCCAGTCATATGGAGATGATGATCGCGCAGGGATACAGAACTGGTTCTCTAAAAAGGTTGCAACCGTCGGGATAATATTACTTGGTCATGATTATCCGTTATTAAAGAGACTAGTTGCTCGTAATCCGATATATGCTTCGTACGGGCCAGACACTGTACCAGCCCCAAGCCTAGCATGTGATCATCCGATACTGGATCGAAATATGCAATACTACGTATACTACGCCTGATATAGATCCTTTATTCCTGTAAGGATATTTCTGGAGAATTGGGTAGGCATGGCGCTTTGCTAGAAGCCAACCTTGTCTTGTAAATCGGTACAAACGTAGTACTAGGTACTTACGTGTTTGGATAGTCCGACGACCGAATTTACTGCCAACATATCCGGGGATCTCCTAGGTCGCTTCCCGAAGATTCACCGATAACGTATGACTCGCACTTTAATTAATCTGGGATTAATTAGATGAGAGAGAAAATTAATCTGGGATTAATTGCGGAGATATTTTATCTGGGATAAAATATCAATTAAATAGAGAGAACGATTAATTTGGAATTAATCGATAAATTAATATATTTTATATATTAAACGAAATTGGATTTCGACACGGAATTGAAATTAGATTTTAATTCGGGCGAACGAATTAATTTAGAATTAATTCGTTAGCGACGTGAATAGTGATTTCGCTAGGCGTAATCGTTTAATTATGACGCAACTGAAAATTCATTAATTTGGAATTAGCGAATCCGAGCCCGGGATTATTTGCGAGCGCATTCGCATTTCGAATTCGAGTGCGGCACGCAAGTCAAATCAAACGTCAAATCATTAGTCGCATCAAGCGTCAAATCACTTGTCACTTTGAGTGATGTGACTTGACAACTTGATTGAATGATGTGACTTGATGGAAGTGGTTGGAAAGCTTTTGAAAGCTTGATTGACATATATTATTATTTTAATATATGGTATATGTTTTTTATTTTGGAAATCTATTACCAACTAACACACAAATCTCTCTTCTCTCCTCTCCATCTCTCTCACGCCATTTTCTTCTTTTCTCTAACTGGTTTGATCGTGAGAAAGAACGAAAAATGGAAGGAAAATGCTTGGTTTTTGTGGCAAAAATCAAGAGAGCTAGCACTCCGAGAGACATGCGAAGGTGATAGGGAAGTCCACCCATGAGCCGGGAATCGTTTGACGAAGCTTGGAGCTCAAATTCTTGGTGATCAAAACCGAAAATAGTGGACTGCCGTGACTCACAAGGGCATAAAGTTGATTTTGTTGTCCTCCGCGTCGCTCAACCGATCGATGTGAGTATTCCGCAACTCCTCGTATGTATTCACATGTGTTTCATGCTTGTTTATTGATCCTTGGGACCTTAGTAAACTCCAACAATGGTATCAGAGCAAGGAAAAACATGAAAAAGTTTAGGGCTTAAAATTTGGGTAAACTTGATTTTGAGCATGATTAATGAAATTGGATGAATTAAATGTGTTTGAATTGAGGATTGATTGGATCAATTTATTGAAATTATGTTTGGAACAAATTTCCCCAATTTTTTGGTGTTGGCCGAATATATGTCCTATTTTGTCTTGGTGATTTTTTGATTTTAGATCATTGGATGTGTTGGAATCATTCGGGATGTTGATTTAATGTCTGTTGTGGAATTAATTGGATTGAATTCGAATCGAACATAAAATCCCCAATATTGCTGAGACGTAAAGAAGCATGAATTGGTTTGATTTTAATTAAATTGTGTTGGACATGATTTAATATTAATAAGCATGATTAATTGTACAAATTTGATGTTTTGGAAATATTGATTTGGGTAATTAATAATGCTATACACTTTAGGATAATTAAATGTGAAATTGGATTTTGGAATTTAATTATTTGGGCCTTAAATTGGATTTGGGCTTGTTGTGTTGTAATTGGGCTTATTGGGCTTAGTTGTACTAAGTTGGGTTTAGTCAAAATTGGTTGGATCCAATTGGGCCTAAAACCGCCTCCATAAAGCCCAAATGCGACTTAATGGACCTTTAAAGTTTAATTGGGCCTAATGGGCCAAAATTGATTTCTAGGCTTATAGGGTAACTCCTGGATTGGACTTTGGTTATTAGGTTCGACCCGAGTTGACCAAAAGTCCATGCCTTAAGAAATTAATTAAAAGCCCACTAGACTTTAATTAAATTAACGTTGGACGTTAATCGGGCTTTGAGACCCGTAGCGATTAAATTTGGAATTTAAGTCGTAAAGGTTCGTAATTAAAGTGTAGTATTTAATTTGGAATTAAATAGTGAATTAGAATTAAATACAAATTGAATTGGATTGAATTGTGTAGTTTAATTTAATTCGAGAATTCGTACTTTGAGTACTTATTCGCAAAAACGAGTTTGACTCGAGCAAAATCAAATCGTTGTTTGAACATTGGATGATCACTAATTATCAGATTAATTAATTGGATTAGATTGATTGATAACATGCTTGTGTGAATACATGGTTGCGATGCATGAATAATGTATATCGGATGGATATTAGATGGGTGGGGCAATTTTAGAAATTGTTGTAATTAATTTGATTTATTAAATTGGACATGCGCGTCCAGCCTTATTACCTCATTATTCTTTGTATTCTCTTCTCACCTATTCCCCTCAACGTAAATGAGGTTTCTTTAGAAGTGTAGTGTAACGGGTAGAAGTAAATACATGTGCTAGCGGGAGAGAGAAATTGAGAGATTTGATCTAGGATCAATGTGTAAAGTATCCATTCGCATATCATTATTATTTTATCATACGCGCTTTATTATGTGTTTAGAATGCATGTTTAAGGGTGTATGATGATGAGACCTTAACAAAGATAATAAATTGGTTGCCAATTTGCACTCGAAAAACCCTCACATCATATTAAGTGTTTTTCCTTCCATTGAGTGATTCTCACTCAAGATCCGAGACTGGCATTGGCTTGTTGGCCAAAGTCAAGGCCCTTATCCGTCGAGGATGTGTTGAATCACGAGAGCTTTGTTCCATATTGGTGTCTTGTCCAAGTTGTGGTTTGTTGGCCAAAGTTAATACCACTTCTTGTCCATCGATATTGATTACGAAGCTTTCCATGGTCAATGGGTCACACTTGACTGGGATCACTAAGTTTGTTGTGCCAAAGCCAAGGCTTAGTTGATTCAGAGGAAAAATATTAGGTAATACATTGGATGTATTGGCATATATAAGATATATGTTTCGGACTTGGATGTCCCCCAACCGGATCTAGGAATTGGATTGGATCCAATCGATCTTAGAGATCTACCTAGTTAATTATCATACAATTTGTTGGCCAAAGTCAAGATTGTGTGATATTTAACGGGATCCTAGCCCACTAGGAAACACGGTTTCCCGAGTACTCGACAGAGGGTTAGAGGCTCGCCGAAAAATAGTGGGAGGCAAGAATTGAATTTGCAATATTCGTTTAATTACTTGCCATACGCGCTCAAATCGAATATCATTCGTCATATAAATTAAATGTTAGTTGGACTAATATTTAAATGTTGTTTTTAATAAATAGTTGGACTATATTCAAACTATTCATTTATAGTTGATTTTATAATTGGATTATAGTAATCAATATAATTGATTTTAATCTATTAAATTATAGTTGATTAAATAGTTGGACTATTGTAATCATTATAATAAATAGTACCGAAATCGTTGATTAAATAGTTGGACTATTAAAATCAAGATATAATTGAAAGATTGACATTTAAAACATAATCCTAGGGAAAATGTGTTTAAATGGTTTAATTTTCAAAATTGGGAATAATTTCAGGAAGGTCCTGGAAACTAATAAGTTACTTTATTTGATAAAATACATATTAGGCCTAAGCCCGGAGTTAAGCAAATAGTAGGGCATAATCTTTGGAAGATTTATGTGATGATAATTTAAGTGCTTAATCCATTAAGCTTGTCATAGTAGACTCCTTAATTTCTGAATCAGAACTAAGGATTAGATCCTTAAAGTATGATAAAGAAATTGAAGGATCTTCATAAATCTATACTTAGATTTTAGAAGTACTAAATTGCAATAAAATAACTCTTGGAGAGTTAATAACTATTCTCAAGGAGACAGAGTCAAAACTTTGCAATTAGGCAAGTAGCGCAAGACGCACTTTACTTTTATATTCTAGCAACCCGAGGCTTGGCCAAAGGCTTCTGGAGTGTTGAAAAGGGCAAAGGCAAAATCATTATAGTCTTCTGGGAAGATAAAGGACATATCCCAAAATCTCTGCCTAATTGTGGCAAACAGGATCGCGAAAGCGTGACTGCCGTTTGGACAAAGCAGACATGAAGGAATTGAAGACGAGCAAGGCTCTAACTTCAAATACGTTTGTCATAAATATATTCACAACTAGTATTAAAATTGGATTTTAGATACTTAGTGTGATATAAATATATATTGATGTTCAGAATCTGCTATGAGCAGGATAATGACATCAATTGAGATTCATCTGCGAATTTGAAACGGGACGAAAGTCGCTGTTTCAACCGTAGATACCTAAGTTTAGGAACTACCTTCGGGTATGTACTTAAATTTTGAAACTGTTATAATGTAACTAGTTTGACTAGAAACATTATCTCTATATCAGTGTATAACCCGCTGCGGGTGTACCTTTATATTCTAGAACACTAAAGTGTTTTATTATATAAAGATGATATTGAGATAAACACATTAGATGTGAATGACAGAATTTATATTTTGAATATAAATAAATCTCAAATGTATATATGACAAACAAAAAGCTCAAACTGGTTTGATCAGGAGAAACATACAGTGACATTGTTGTCTGGGACACAATGAACAAGACTCGCATATCCACACTTTTGAAGAGTGGGTACTAGGACTAATTTGATTCTATTCAAATAAAGTTTACGAATCTAGTTTATTGGGCAAAGTGCCTAAAACACTATTTACTTGGTAAAAGTGTAAATGCCACAGATCTGTTAGCCCTAGTTCATAGTGAAGCAAGTGGGCCCATGTCTAGCTAGGCTAGATGCGGATATGAATATTTCGTGACCTATACGGATGTGGCATCGCGTTATGGTTATGTGTTTCTAATGAAACACAAATCGGAAACTTTTAAAGTTTCGACACGAAATAGACAAACAGATCGGCTAAAGTATTATACCGTCACGGTTAGACCGTAATGGAAAATACTTAAGCAATAAGTTTCTAATATACTTGAAAGAGTATAGTATTCTTTCAATGAGGACTCCTCCCGGAACACTTCAATTTGACGGTGTTTCCGAACAGGATAAACCAAATTTTGTTGGACATGATAAGGTTAATCATGAGTCGCTCTGAGCTACCATTTCCTTCAACGGATAAGCATTAAACAGTGCATAGCTTATTTAGAATAAGGTTCCATAATAATGTGTTTGACAGATATCATATTAGATATGAACATGAAAGAAACCGGGTTTCACATTCCTGATAATTTGGGTATGCTAGGAATATGTTTGGATGATACCAAACTAGAACCCAATTTGAATAAGTGCCAATTGTAGGCTATCATAGGAATACCAAAGTATTGTACTTATACAACTCACAAGAGAACAATTAGATTGTTGCTCATCATGCGATTTTCCTAAGAGGAATACCAATATGCAGTGGTAAGTGTGAGGATAGTAAAACTCGATGAAAATCGGAGTAATACTATTCCTGGCACCTATTCCTTAATGGAACATAAATAGTTCATCTAGGATGAAACTATACCATAATCTTCGAATACACAAGAACCGTGTATGTCGGAGAGAGTCAGAAAATAATCTGCGGTATGGGTTTCTGATCTCACCTCATAAAGATGTCTATCTTATTGAGGAATACCAACTGACTATGTATGAGGAAGTGATACAAGGTATCGACTCCCTATTATGAAAAAGTTTCATGAGTGCGAAATGGATTCCATGTAAATCAACAAGTTTGGATACTAGTTCTTGTACCGCAAGGAATTGTGCCTATTGTTACATATAAGTCTTCAAGGAAGACATACATGGATGGCAACATACCAACGTATAAAGCTAGGCTTTTAATGGAAAGGTATCGTTATAAACATTGTGTTGATTACGATTCAACCTTTTACCTGTTGCCACTGTTAATACATTTGGATAATGCTTGCTAAAGCTGCGTGTTTCATTTATGAAATATGTCAGCTTAGCGGGAAAATCGCTTTCCTGAAAAGGAAACCTTTTGGAGGATGTTTATATCATCCTGTCGGTTTTGTCATACCAAAACTAGCAAAGAAGGTTTGTGGGTTATTCGATCCATGTTTGGATTAAAGCAAGCATAGGTTTTTGGAATTATCGGTTTTGTCGTACCAAAACTGTCGGGATAATATGACTTGGTCATGATTATCCGATATTAAATAGACTAGTTGGTCGTAATCCGATATATGCTTCGTACGGGGCAGATACTGTACCAGCCCCAGGCCATGCATGTGATCATCCGATACTAGATCGAAATACGCAATACTACGTATAATAGGCCTGATATAGATCCTTTATTCTTGTAATGATATTTCTGAAGAAATGGGTAGGCATGGCGCTTTGCTAGAAGCCAACCTTGTCTTGTAAATCGGTACAAATGTAGTACTAGGTACTTACGTGTTCGGATAGTCCGACGACCGAATTTACTGCCAATATATCCGGGGATCTCATGGATCGCTTCCCGAAGATTCACCGATGACGTATGACTCGCACTTTTAATTAATCTGGGATTAATTAGATGAGAGAGAAAATTAATCTGGGATTAATTGCGGAGATATTTTATCTTTGATAAAATATCAATTAAAGAGAGAGAACGATTAATTTGGAATTAATCGATAAATTAATATATTTTATATATTAAAAGAAATTGGATTTGGATGCAGAATTGAAATTAGATTTTAATTCGGGCGAACGAATTAATTTAGAATTAATTTGTTAGCGATGTGAATAGTGATTTCACTATGCGTAATCGTTTAATTACGACGCAATGGAAAATTCGTTAATTTGAAATTAGCGAACCCGAGCCCGGGATTATTTGCGATCGCATTCTCATTTCGAATTCGAGTGCGGCACGCAAGTCAAAAAAAAGCGTCAAATAATTAGTCGCATCAAGCGTCAAATCACTTGTCACTTTGAGTGATGTGACTTGACAACTTGATTGAATGATGAGACTTGATGGAAGTGGTTGGAAAGCTTTTGAAAGCTTGATTGACATATATTATTATTTTAATATATGGTATATGTTTTTGATTTTGGAAATCTATTACTAACTAACACACAAATCTCTCTTCTCTCCTCTCCATATCTCTCACGCCATTTTCTTTTTTTCTCTCACTGGTTTGACAGTGACAAAGAAGGAAAAAGGGAAGCAAAGTGCTTGGTTTTTGTGGCAAAAATCAAGAGAGTTAGCACTCCGAGAGACATGCGAAGGTGATAGGGAAGTCCACCCATGAGCCGGGAATCATTTGACGAAGCTTGGAGCTCAAATTCTTGGTGATCAAAACCGAAAATAGTGGACTGCACAACCAATGGACTGCCGTGACTCACAAGGGCAGAAAGTTGATTTTGTTGTCCTCCGCGTCGCTCAACCGATCGATGTGAGTATTCCGCAACTCCTCGTATGTATTCATATGTGTTTCATGTTTGTTTATTGATCCTTGGGACCTTAGTAAACTCCAACAGTCGATGGGTTTTAGATACAATCGATATTGGCTCTAGAGGAAGTGGGAGAATTTGTTAGGGTTGGTGCTCAGAGCGTCAATTTTATTATCTATTTCCCTACAAATACTAATGTAACTTTTTTATTATGAATAAAATGAACAGTTTCTATTATATTTATAACATCTATTTTATATGGTGAAGACGTAACAGACTTTAGAATGATTAGTTATGATACTGTTGCAAAAGCGTCGCAATTGACATTGAGTTGTATCATGACATTGTCATTCTTAGACAGTTCCTGGTCAAGGTTTATACTACTTGGTCAGTAAAGTAAACCCATTGAGACTGGAACATGTCATATATTGGAATCTTGGATTCCAATGGTTTCTCAATGAACCATGAGTCTTGGAGACTCATATAGACATGTAGGTTTTTATAGCGGATAAATATTGAACGACTCATCGAATATTCTTAATGGATGGTACACCAATGTCAATAAGAATCTTCTCAGGTTGAGTGAGTATAGTGATTATTTTACTTGAGATACCACTGTGGATATATGAGTTATCCTCCATACTTAGATGGCAGTCACGTGACCGATCTATTTAGATCAGACCTCCGCATGTTCGTTGGGTGTGGACTGATGCTCAAGATATCTTGTGTATCAAGAAAGAATCCGTCAGTTCTATGTACAAAGCATAGGTATTCAATATGGAATTAGCAATCTGTTAAATCTATGGGCCGCTGGTACACTGTAGAAATTAGTTCTAAGTGTTATTAAGGGATTCCTAATAAAAAGTCGACGTGATTCTATCTATAGAGATTTGATGTTTATATCTATATCTTTGGAATAATCCGGATACCTATGACGAAGGGATTATATGTATGCAATGACCCCAACCTGCATGGTTCAGAGAGTTTATCCGTGTTCATCATAATTTACAGTGGGGTAGATTATGGACACGAAATTGGATTTCCTGACAGATATGCATGAACCTAGTGTGTCTCACTAATGAAATATACTCGTAGAGCACTAATGCAACTTTCATGAATAATACTGATTATTTATAAGTCGTTTAACAGTTAAACGAAAAATACATGCAAATGGACCTAATGGTCATTTTCTTAATTAATGTGTATTTGTATTTAATATTTGATTTTTTTAAATACACATTAATAAAATGTCAAATTGTAATTTTTGACATATATGATTGATATATGTATTTTGATTATTTAATGTAAATATAATACATATATTTAAGATATTTGTATTTAATTATTTAATTATATAAATGTTATATGATTAAATTAATTAAAGTAACAAAATATCTTAAGTCAAGATTTACTTTTAAATGGCTAATGGTGATTGGTTACACTTGTTGCATTTCATTAAATGTTGTAATGATCTAAAATAACAAGTTGACTAATATTTTCCATTTAATTAAATTGAAACAAAAAATTGAAATATCATGATATTTTTTTCTTCAAAGTTTCGGCCAAGTGGTGATATACAAAAAGGTTTTGTTTTTCTTTTTGTTTGATAAGTTTAAGTGACCAAAAATATTACAAAAGAAAATGTTGAGAGAAAAGTGAAGGAAAAAGAGAAACCTTTATCAAAGTTTGGAATTTGTAAGTTTTTCTTAATTTTCTTTAACTAGAAATTTATTTCTATGTATCTAAGCTTCAATATGTGTTGCTTAGATTTTTTTTCTACTCTTTTAAGTATGTAATTGAATGGTTGGGAACTTGTTAGAAAGATATAAGCATGTATTATAAGAAAGAAAGCATGAAATTAGTTCATTAGCTCTCTTTTAGTGATGATGTTGTCATTCTAGAGTTTCTAATCCACTCATTGATGACCTATAATTGTTCATGAGTTGTTTCATGGTGGTGAGACTTGTTTGGTGTGGTAAAGATTGGATTTAAGTGTTGAATTTAATTAATTTGGTTTAATTTGATCAATTGGATAATATGATGTATGTTAAATTTGGGATTGATTGGATTTGATCTTGACTTGTTTTGAAAAAAAAATGGACCAAATTGCAAAACATGAAAAATTACTTGGTTGTTCGCCAATTGTAAAAAATTTGGGGATTTGTTGCAATTTATATCTTGATGTGTTGGACATGTTGGAAATCGTTTTAGAACTGATTTAGAATTATCCAAAAATATATTTGACAATTTGAGAACTAAAATGAACAAAAATACAAATTTAGTGGTCAAACGGTAATTTTCAAGAAATATGATTTCTTGAGTTAAATTTCAGTTTTTAAGTATTGGGTAATTAAATAAATAAGTTTTTTTAATTGATCCAAGAAAATTATTGAAATCGGAAAATTTTTGATTTTCCATGTTTTGCTGCGTTCCTGGGTATTCCCTATAAAACCCCAACACTGTCCTCTCCCAAATCTTTCATTTGGAATTGATGAGCTAGCCAGGTTTTCATGTCCGATAATATTTTTACATCATTCCCAATGAGTAAAATATCATCGATGTACAAAAGGATAAAAACCACATTTCCATCAATGATGTGTTTGTATACACAAGGCTCATCGACATTTTGCTCAAAATCATATGTTCCAAGATTGGGATGTCTGCTTAAGTCCATAAATGGACTTTTTCAGTTTTCAAAACTTTTGGTCTTGACCTTGGGCTACGAAACCCCTCTGGTTGTACCATATAGATACACTCATCAAGATTTTCATTCAAGAATGCAGTCTTGACGTCCATATGCCAAATCCCATAGTCATAATATGCGGCAATTGAGAGAAGTGTACGAATGGATTTGAGCATAGCTACTGGTGAGAAAGTCTCCTCATAGTCGACTCCCTCTTTCTGGGTATAACCTTTGGCCACTAGCCTAGCCTTGAAGGTTTCTACATTCCCATCTACTTCTCTCTTTCTCTTGTAGATCCACTTGCAACCTATGGGTTTTACTCCATCGAGTTGGTCTACAAATTCCCAGACCGGGTTGGAGTACATAGATTACATATTGAGGTTCATGGCTTTAAGCCATTCCTCTTTATCAGAATCATCCATTATACTACAATAGGTCAATGGATCATCTATACCATCACTGGATGTGATAACTTGTGCCTGTCCATCTCCTAGAATTCGACAACCCTCACATTGCATTTAAGTGGCAAATTATTCTGGTAAACTTGCATCCAACGCTCAGATATCAAAGGTGGTTATGTTTCTGTCAACAATTGTTGACGATGGTGTGCTGGTCGAACCAGCAAGTAACTCCTCAAGTAACACTCTACTTCGAGGTTTGAACTCCCTCATATAGTCCTCCTCAAGAAACGTAGCATTTGATGACACAAGCATTTTGTTATCTTCCGGACAATAAAAGAACTCACCCTAGTCTCCTTAAGATAGCCTACAAATAGACACACCTGAGAACGTGGCTTTAACTTCATAGTATTGTTCTTCAGCATATGTGCTGGACAAACCCTTATGCGGAAATATCGCAAACTAGCTTTACGAGCACTCCACAACTCTAAGGGATTCTTAGGAACATACTTAGATAGAACGAAATTAAGGATATACATTGTTATTTGCAATGCATACCCCCAGAATGAACTAGGTAGTGAACTATAACTAAACATCGATCTTATCATGTCTAGTAGGGTCTGATTTCTCCTTTCAGCAATACAATTTTATTGTAATGTTCTAGGTGCTGTGAGCTGGGATACTATCTCATGCTCAACTAAGAATTCCATGAAAATTCTGTCAAAGTATTTTCCTCCATGGTCTAATGGTAGAATTTTGATCATTTTACCTAATTGGTTCTCAACCTCAGCACGATACTCTTTTTAACTTTTCAATAATATCTGACTTGTGTTGTTGTAACGACCGGGAATTTCAACTACTATTACACTGTGGGATGAGTGTCGCAGAATATAAATCATATTTGGGAACATATATCCTCATGAGATGACTCTGGGAACAATCAGTAATTTTTTCGAGAATCCGATATTAGATACCACGATATTTCACTCCAGATACCCCATGGTATTTGGGCCGTAACTTTCTCATATGAACTCCAATTTTTATGAATTTTATATCATCAGAAAGCTAAGATCACGATTTACAACTTTTACAATGAATATTTTTGCAAATTCGAACCAGATATGGGCTAAAAATGCAGACCAATAATTCAGATGAATACTACCCGAGGGTCATTCTAGAGAATTCTCAAAGTTTCTACAAAACTCTCAAATTTTCTCCATTTTTGACAATTTAAAATAAGCCTTACTATATAAAGGGGTTGCTATTCAATGTTTCATAAAATTTGAAAAGAATAAGAAGGAAGAAATGAGATGGTGAAAGGGGAAGAAGAAGAAAAGAAAAAGAAGAAGAATGAGAGAGGAAAATAATGAAAAGAGAGAAGAATGGGGAAGATGAAACAAGGAAGAAGATAAGCAACAATAGAGAAGTTGGGAATGTGAAGAAATCAAGTGGATTGAGGTAAGTTCATTTGACCCATATAATGGTGTGGGAATGTTAAGAGTACAATAAACATAGCATTTAGTGGCATGTGAGCATAAATTGATTGTGTTGAATAAGAATCAAATGCATGGGAACCCTAAGTATTGAGCTAATTACGATTTTTAGATTAAAGGGTTAAATTTAATTGAAGAGTGTTGGTTTAGTAAGTATTTATATTGAATTTTATGGGATTGATGAGTAAAAGTTGTAATATGGAAGAGGAATGATTGGTGAGTAAACTAGGCTTGGAGAATTGGAGTCAAGGCCTGAATTTGGCCTCGCGTCGCGACGTAACTCACGTCACGCCACGACGCGTACTGGGAAATCAGTGAATGTTTGATTCTATAATACATGTGTCACAACGCGAAGAAAGTTGCGTTGCGACGCGAACTGGAATTTGAAGAACACGTTTCTGGAACCATACGCGTCGCGACGCACCATGTTACGCGTCACAATGCGAAAATAATTTTTTTCCAAATCAATTTCAGATCATCTCAGATTCAGCCTAGTATGATAAGGGCTATCCCAAAAAAATTCATATTAGCCCGTTTCCATACAGTATATCATAATATAGATATCATGCGCCTTGAGTAATTTATACGTGTTCGAAAGAATAAATTTAACATAGTTTTGAAGCGTAATCCACGATTTATATCCTAATTAAGATTCTCAATGATAGATCATCGTAGGAACCATAATTCCCTTCGACGAGTGGGGTAGCACCAGCCAAATTTCAGACCAGTGAGTGGACACAACCCTTTTAAATTAACTTTTATTTTGTTACTTTTATATCAGACTTATTTTTACGCTTTACGGCTTTATATTATTTTTATTACAGTTATTTCATGAAAGTTTATAATTTAAGTTATGTTTGAGGAAGAAATGTTTTCAAAGTATGATTTTATGATTTTCGAGGCATGTGGGAAAACTCACCTCAGTATGCAACTTGTTACAAACATTGAATTGACGGACGACATGTGCACATGTAGATGACTGGGGGGACGGCGATACGTAACGCCCCCAGATCCTAGTTCAGGACTAGGGATGCCAGAT
This sequence comes from Zanthoxylum bungeanum, assembly GCA_019454045.1. Taxonomy (NCBI): domain Eukaryota; kingdom Viridiplantae; phylum Streptophyta; class Magnoliopsida; order Sapindales; family Rutaceae; genus Zanthoxylum; species Zanthoxylum bungeanum. Next base: position 17,923 of record SKCR01011864.1, on the reverse strand, counting down.
GCCCCTATATCCTAGTTTCAGAGCTTGGGTAGCATAGATCTGTACCCCAGTTCTAGTTCAGTGGCTTGGGGGACGGCGATACGTAATGCCCCAAGACCACTAGTTTCAGGGATATGAGTGGCATGCTTTGGGGGACGGCGATACGTAATGCCCCAAAGTCATGGATTTGCACTCCTGGCTCTAGTTAGGCGTATGGAGGGACGGCGTTACGTAACGCCCTCATAAGTGTAACATCCCGCCTTGGCCATGATGCTACCGGTAGGAGACAGGCTAAACCCATCTCCATAAGCCTCTGAATCTAACGAAATTTCGGCATGATGTATTCGTAACATCATACAACCTGGCCTGTAGCCAGCATCCAAAAACAACAAGAACACAACCATCTTGGCCTCAGGCCGGAAACACAACATCAAGGCCTCAGGCCTGAACTCAAAGAACAAAAGTAAATACTTGGCCTCCGGCCAGAACTCAAATCAACAACTACATTATTACATAATTCTTACTTAAATGATACAAATGTAAAATACTATACAAAGGGCCGTGACGACCCACAACTTGACCTAGGACTCCCTTGACTGCAATTGGGGCGATCCACCGTCTTCAAAGTCTTCACTGAACTACCGCTATTAACCTGCAAAACTGCAACTGAAAAGATGTGAGTCATATTGACTCAGTAAGTAATCATGCAAATGGTTATAAAGTTTTAATTAAATGTCTATTCCTTATTCATTTCACAAACCTGACACCTGTACTGTACCTTAACTGATCAACATGTGCCAACTTCTGTTGCTATTACACTATCAAACTTCTATATTACATATGTGTATATATACATATATTCCTATATCACCACCACGAGAAGTTACATCGTACTACTGGAGCATAACACTAAATTATGCATACTCTCTATACTCGTTACTAATCAGGTTCAAGTATTTATCATAACTTTCTGTCTTCCATTATCTTGAAATATCATCAAATCGGATATCTAACATCTTATTTTTGTTAACTATCAAATCCACTACCCATAGTTACATGCATGTGTTACCATTTCATCAAGTCTAACATCCTTACAGTATGTTCGTTCTAAGTAAGTAAGCATATCATACAATCATCATTAATACGTATTCATTCAAATAAGTTCATGCTACTATACACGCGTATTTACAAGGTGATACTTCTATATGAACGTGTTCCATACAAGATTAACCATATGTACATGCAAATGCAGTCATGTCACAAATATTTATGTCAACTAAATGCTTTTGAATGATAACTAAAACATATGATTTAAATATGTAACTTGTAAACCATACTCTACTTAACATGCAAATGCTTTCATAAGATACTTTTGAAATCTTTTCTGAAATGCTGTTTTCGGAAAACTCTTTCTGAATTCTTTATCTGAAAGTTTCTTTCTGAAAACTCTTTTCTGAAGGCGTTACTTGAAAACTAGTTTCTGCTTTAAAACTCTGAATCACTATTAAAACCGATATTTCTGAAAACTTTCTTTTCTAAAAGGCTCTTTCTGAAAACTGTATCTGAAAGCTGAGATCTGAAAACTGTTTCTAGAATCTGGTTTCTGAAAAACTGCTTACTAAGGTCCAACTTTTGAAAACCATGTTCTGATGATTTGAAAACCGTGTGCTGAAAATCTGGTTTCTGAAATCTAAGCACTGAAAGTCTGAAAACTGTGTACTGGAAATCTGAAAACTGCTCTACGTCCAGGACCATAACTCAACTGGACGTCTCTCTACACCCAGGACCATAACTCAACTGGGTGTACTCGATGCCCAGGACCATAACTCAACTGGGCATCTCTGAAAATCAGGATTTCGGGACCCTGTAGCCCCTAGTCCTGCTCGAGGATCTGAGAGCGTCCCCTCAGTCCTCCATATGTGCACATGCGTCTATATCTGTCAATTCCAAATTATCCGTCAATTCCAAACTGTATCTCAAGTTACATACTGGGGTGATTTTTTACCTCATGCCCCGAAAACCCTAAAACCATAGTCTGTATTTTAAAACTGAATAAACTTTTCAAAAAACATCTCTTTTAAAAATCTCCGTTATTTTTCTGCAAAACCGTTTTGAACTTCAAAACCTTTCTCGTTTCATCATGTATGTATATGGATATGATCATGCATGTGTTTATGCGTATACACAAAGTAATGAACTATGCATTCTATTCCTTATATGCTTATGTCTCGAATCATCTCACTTAGCTTACCTTTATTACTTACCTTACTGATAGCTCACAAACAATATAATGTATAATTTATACTCATACACATACAATCGAAACTCTTCTACCATATTAGACCTCGAACGTATACGAGTTCCAATATCTTAGTTCTTAAACTGCTTTGCCATTTCCTCACTATCAACTTATGCACAAGAATCTCAAGTCAGCAATCTTTTATATATCATCTCATGCTATGCATAATTTATTCATTCAGGCTCTTTATCACTTTATATACTCACTTATATCCTTTATTGCTAATATTCTTATATAACGCATTAATTACAACTTTCCTTCATATCTCTAATTCACATATGTTTATCTCATTTATAACTCTAATCTCATTCCCTAGGGTGTAGTTTCTACATCCCCATACCCAAGTCTTATTAAATTATATTTCTGACCTTATTTATATGTTCTTATCTAAATATACTTACATGTGCGCCTCTATACTTCTATATGCTCATACTCATTTCTTACTCATACCTTTGATTATAATCGTTTATTCTTATCTATATGCGTATCTAGTTACACTTGCTTCTTTCACCCACATCATTTTATATAAATATATATTTGTTTCATGCATATACTATACACAATTCTAGTACATGATTAAATCCGAACACTACTAAATCTTTTAAGTATTAGAGGCATGAGTTACTTACCTGGCTAAGCGAATGCCCGCGATCCGGGTCCGATCTGTCAAAACAAATCACAACGCAAGGTTAGTACCGCTATTTGCGGAACTTCCAACTTATCTAAAACGACTACGGGTTTCCTCAGAACACCCGAATCATCTCTGATACTATGGTCTAAGATTCATTACTCTAGTACATACTATTCTAAACTAGCTAGATGAGTCATATTCTCACTTTACGCGTTTGCGGTAAAACCTGCGGAAAAGTTTCCGCAAATGCTACGAAAGGGTCTCGAACCCTCCGGACTAACCAAAAATTACCTAATTATCCTCGCAATATCATATTTACATCATAACTATACTTACGATCAACTACGCTCATTCGCGCGAGAAACTCCGTTTTACCGGAAACTCGCTAATTCTATCGGATCGATCATATCTCATCTGATTCTCCCCGGATTCTACCACATTTATCGTTTTAACATATTAAAACATATCCAATTCATCTCATGCAAATTCGTTACACTACGAAACTATCAGAAACATCCGAATACAAATTGATACACTTTGAAATATCAAATTCTAAACGGAGAGTCGTACCGAAATTCCGAGGGCTATTCGGACTCCCAACGGCCATACGAACGCGCTGGTGTGATCGGAATTTCGATCGAGCTACTGTTCAACATTGGTTACTGTTCACCGATGATTTTTCCTCGTTTTGCGTGATTCCGACTGCTGATCGGTGAAATTGACTCCGCACACACGTAGTACTCGTCGAGGGCTTCGATTAGGTGGGTGGCACGGCTCGTGAGATGAACCGACGAGCCGGGATCGACCTTCTCACGTGTGCGACTTCTCTCCTTCATTTCTCACTACCGCCGGTGATTCAGCCTCATCACGGCCACCATCAACTGCTCGGTGGCTGGGTGTCTCGTTCTGGGTGGTCGCACCGGCCGGCTGTGGCCGGCAAGCCGCCGGCGCGACCACAACACCAAAATGGCGTGAGAGGGGTCATGGGGGAAAGGTGATAGAGGTTTTGAGATTTTGCCCCATTTGCAATTTTTGGAAACCTTAAGGCTTTATATACCAGGGTGGAAAATATCATATAAGCCCTCGCAAAAATTACAAATCAGCCCCTATTCTGGAACCTTCTGGCATATCGCAATTTCGGAGCCCTTTTAATGCGATTCTCGAAAAGTATTCAACACGAAAGTTGTTCGTCTCGGAAAAAAGAGTCTGATGGTCTAAAAATCAGCTCGATCGGAGTTCGTTTGGAAATTCTGTGGCCAAAACTGTAAACTTTACTCGTATTACAAAAATCACGTAACTGACTTTCGATCCCACGCGTTTTCCAACGCGACGAATATTTAAAATCAATTATTCCAACTCATGTAACATCACTTAAACTCTTACTCTTCATCATCTTCATGCTCCGAGACTAAAAAATTCGTCCGAGAATCTTTTAACACCGTCCCGAAAATCTGGGATGTTACAATAAGTCAGAATTTTCAGAGACAGATACAGATTTCAGAATAGTTTTCAGATTCAATTTTCAGAAGAGGCTTTTAAAAAAATGAGTTTTCAAAAGCAATAGTTTTATAAGGAACTTTCAGAAAAGTTAGTTTTACAGAAAGAATTCATAAGAAATTTTCAGGGAGAAGTCCAGAGTTTTCCGACAGAAAAATAGTTTTCCTTTAAAGCTATTTCTTTAACTTTGGTTTAAGAACCAATATTTTTATAGCATTATTTTAGTTTGTCCACTCACTTAGATCGTATAACGGTCTAACCCCCTCCCAGTTTCTTTCTTTTGCAGGAATACCGGAGGACTAGTTCGAGAGGATAAATACTTAAGGCAGTCACTGGGGTTTTGAGTCTACAAGGTTGAGTCAGAGTTCAGTCAAGTCAGTGTCAATAAATATCATACACCATATTATTTGTTAGTAAAGAATATTCATGTAAAGACTTATAAGAGTTTATTTCTACAGTTGAGTTATATAGTGAATTCTAGTATTTTAGTCTGTAAAACATTATGAAATCTTGATGTTGAGTGGGCATCGGTCCCATACATGAGTTCCTATATAAGATGAGTTCAATATTAGTAGAAATTCAGAGGCTCATTGGAATAGTACGACCTATTCCCTACCGGTAGCATCTCCCGAATTGGAGATATTACAAAGATGGTATAAGAGCATGGTCTAGGGAGTCAGTAACTGCAGTGGGCAGAGTCTTGGGGTCTAGTATATTCAGTATGTCTGAGATACTCGTATGCAAGGCACTACCTCTCCATTATTCGATTCTCAAGTACGTCCTCAAGTTCCACAGACAAGTTAGTAAGCTTCCTAGATCATTCGAATTGTATTCCGTACGAGAATAATTATACTCTAGATCCAAGTTAGGAATCTTCTTGAAGTTAGTCGGCCTATTACTAGAAGTACAAATGATGCTATAGAATCAGATAGTAAAAATATAAGAAAAGTTACCCAAAGGAGTGGGAAAGGAAAGCTAGAAGAAAAGTAAGGGAAGAAGTAAGGATGCTTAAGCAGCCAGAGTAAGAAGAGATAGAGACACAAAAATCAGATTGATAAAGAAGTACCATAACTTATAGTAGAAAATAGAATAAAAAGAGCCCGAGCAAGTATTAAAGTGCCTAGTAGATGTAAGATTCCTTCCCTCCTCTGAAATTTCTTTCAAATTGATTTAATAGCCTCAAGTGCCTTATATAGACAGCGAATTCACCAAGTAACGAGGAATAGACATAAAGATTAAAGAAGCAAAAGATCGAGACTAGCCTAGGGAGTTCCCACAGACGATAGATGCCAAAAAAAGACCTAGAGAACTCCAGATCCCCAAACCCAGACTCAGGCCCACAAGCAAGCTAATAAGGGTCATGAACAGGAACGATTAGTTACCTTATCTCAATCTATCTGATGGAGACAAGACCCTAAGCTATCTAGTTTTCAACCACTTAGAAAGTCATCCTGATAGAGCCTACCTCATACCTACCTTACATGAGAAATAGACCCCACTAGGACATAAAGTACCAGAACAATGATACCAAAACTTATCAAAACATAATATATTGCCCTAGCTCCTATTAAGTGACCGTAAGAAGCCCAACGAGATTGCATTCTAAGAAATAGAAGACCTTGAAAGATAGATCACCCAGAAAAAATGATTAAGGAAGTTTTGAGGAAGTAAATGAAAGAATTTAGTATCGTCCAAAGATCTAAGCAAGTTAGCATGAGGCTTACAATACTAGTAGAAGTCCACAGAATAGACCCAATATATTTGAACCTACGGGTCCGCCCAATGCTAGTAGAGATCCATGAAAGGTATAAAAGGACCGACTCTAGAGATAGAGGCACTTAAAAATTTAACAAAAGTACCAGTGAGGACAGTGAAATTAGATGGTAACGTTGTAGCCTATAGCAAGAGTAGGGAACCGAGATCTAGGAAGTAACCAGAAGAATGAATCACCACTGGCATTGGTAGCACAACTTAGAAATAGAATTAGGATACGGAAGTAATTAAGAGGAATGTGAAAAGTAACAAAGAAATTCATAACATTCAGACACATAGTTAACATAGTAAGAAGGTAGTAGCGTAGATAATTTATAATAGTTGTGGACCCAAGACATAGAGTAGTCGACCAAGTTCTTGTAGAACGAATGACGACCCTTCCTTCCAGAAACCTCGATTCTAGTAAGCATATAAACACCTAACCAGATCATCACCGAGCTTAAGTGTAAAACAGAATACATATCAACAGATCCTTAAGGAATGTGTATGCTCACCCCTCAACTGTGAGCCCAGTAAAGTGAAGAACCGGTAAAGAAGAGCAATTGACAATTAGACAATTGTGAGATGGCTAGACAGCCAAATTGATGAATCCAATGAAACATAGATAAGAAGCATGAAATAGAATAGTTGAAGCTACAACAAGTTAAGATAAGTCTATAAGCTATCGTTGAATTAAGGAACCCTTAATGAAGTGAAGACTTAGAAGTACGAAGGGACCAAAGAGAACGACTCTCAAAAGTATAGTATATGACTCATAAGAGTCTCATTATATTTAGAAATAATAACTAGATAAGAGTGATACCTAAACCAAAAAGATTCAGTAGAAGAGGCCTTAAGTAATTGAGGTTGATAGAATTTTCAAAAATGTAAAGGTGTAAGGGTTTTAAGGAACTAAAATGAGAATGGAAGTCTAGTGACAGAACAAAACTTAGTAAAGAAGAATAACATAGGGAGTATCATAGGAATTTGAGAGAGTATGAACCTTATGGAGGTTCACAATAAGAGGTGGTATCATCGATAATTGTAAAACGAATTAGTAGTAAATTTGAACATGAAATTCAAATAGTTTCTAGTAGTAGTACCCTAGTGGGGGAGCCAATATAAGACATGTAAACAAAAAGAGTCTTAAGCTTATAGTTGAGCAGCATAAGCAACTACAACATGTGTATCTAGTGACAACACCACCACCGAAAGACTCTAGGACAATCCCCAACCTCTCAACCACTGTTAGACAATAGTAGCAGCAATGGACCTTGAAGGTTACCTTAAGATACTCACAAGAATAAGTGAAAGGATAGTGAAAGAAGACTGGAACATAAGATCTTGAGGCATAGCTTAAGAACAGAATAAAAGTGAGTGACAACTCTGAGTAATGGAGTTAAGAAATAAGTTGTTCAAATGGAGCGGTACAGAGATAAAGTAGTGGTCAAGTAATGACTGAGATGTAAATGAGCAGCGATAGACGTGACTAAGGGAATGTAAGAAATAATATCCTTCGAATAAGGAAGCAAAGACATAGGCCAGACGAGTTCCATGAGTAGAACAGAGCAAGAGAGAGAAAAAAAGGTCAACAACTAAACAGTTGAAATGGATCTTTTGAGATGATAGGAGAAATTACTAAGTAAGTAAAAATAGAAGAATGAAACAACAAATTTTTTTTAGTATCAGCCTAAACCACGGGTATATGGTGGTTTAGTAGATTTGTAGCATAGTACGAATCAGGAGATAAATTACTATAATGTTACAATTAGTATAGTAGGTGAATCCTCGAGATACGGTAAAATGGCATGTATTTGAGTAACGACCCTTGATAGCACTAGGCTATGGAAAATAAGTTACTGTGGAACACTGTAACCAGATTTATAGTAACAATGAAAGCAAAGTACAAAAGAGTATTAGCTTTAGCCAGGATCAAATCGCCAGCGTCGATGTTAATAGCAGAGAATACGATTTAGGCACCGAGGTGCATATAATTAAGCCTGAATCTGTACCCAATTGAGGAGGACCACTAGGAAGCTACCCAGAAGCAAAGTTTTAAGCACAAGCATCATCAGTAGACAATATCAGTAAGCTTAGAAGCCCTAGGCGATATCATAAGCAGTTGAAGCTTGGCAAAGAGAATATAGAGACTTAAGTAGCTAAAACATGAGAAAGAATATTAAGATCAAGTTAAACAAATGCAGTTAAAGGAGTATCAAATACAAGCATTGTTAATAATGACAATGATCACTCATGTAAACTTTTTTATTCCGGAAAGGAAACATGGGAAGCCTAACCGTGAGACACTAGTATCTCTAGTAGGAGTCAAATGTACTAGCTGAGGAGAACTTGATCGAGTCAAGTAATTGTGTGAATATAACTAAAGATCTAGAGAAAAAGGATTTCCTTGGAGACAAATAAGGTTGAGCATAACTAAAGGTTAAAAAATAAGGTAGTCGAGGATACCTAGCGAAGACCATATGAAACGAAAATGAGGTGGTACCTCTTAGTAAAGAAATTAAGGGATATTCACTGAGGCCACGAATTCTGAAGCAGTTTACCCAAGTATGACATAAAGTACGATGTATGAGTTAGATATTAAGAATGATGGAGAATCTTATATGCTTACTAGTCAATTGGTAAATGATCAGCCGGGCAAAGGTCTTCGTAGTTAAGCCAAATAGAATCCCGATGATGATATAAAATAGTTACAGCACAATACGAGTTATATAGACAAATTAGCATCCAGATTTAATTATGACTTCCAAATCATAGCATTCTAGGTTCAGAATGATCATCACATTGTCCTGTGGAATAATGATAGCACATGGAAAACATCGGGAAGTGGTATAGTACAGTGGATGAGACAAAGGAAAAAGGTATATAGTCAGATAAAGCTGGTGGTTATAAGGAACCCACAAATCCTGTGATCTATGATAGGATTCCAAGTTTAAAGAGGATTCGAGGAAAAATCTGATTTAAGGGGGGAAGAAATTTATAACGACCAGGAATTTAAACTACTATTACACTGTGGAACGAGTGTCGCACAATATAAATCATGTTTGGGAACTTATACCCTTGTGAGATGACTCTAGGAATAATCGGTAATTTTTCAAGAATCCGATATTAGATACCACGATATACCACTCCGGATAGCCCATGTTATTTGGGCCGTAACATTCTCATACGACCTATGATTTTTATGAATTTTATATTTTCGGAAAGCTAAGATTGAGATCTACACTTTCCCGTTGAATATTTTTGCAAATTCGAACCAGACGTTGCCTAAAAATACAGACCAAAAATTCATATGAATAGTACCCCCGAGGGTCATTCTAGAGAATTCTCAAAGTTTCTACAAAACTCTAAACTTTTCTCCATTTTTGAAAATTTCAAATAAGCCCTACTATATATAGAGGTTAATATTCAATGTTTCACTAAATTAGAAAAGAAGAAGAAGAAGAGAAGGAAGAAACGAAATGGTGGAAGAGGAAGAAGAATAAAAGAAAAAGAATGAGAGAGGAAAAGAAAGAAAATAGAAAAGAAGAGGGAAGATGAAGCAAGGAATAAGATAAGCAACAATAAAGAAGTTGGGAATGTGAAGAAATCAAGTGGATTGAGGTTTGAACCAAATCTTGGATTGAGTAGTTTTGTTGATATAATAGTGTATGAATGTTAAGAGTACAATAAACATAGCATTTAGTGGCATGTGAGCATGAATTGATTGTGTTGAATAAGAATCAAATGTATGGGAACCCTAAGTATTGAGCTAATGAGGATTTGAGATTAAAAGGTTAAATTGAATTAAAGAGTGTTGGTTTAGTAAGTATTTATATTGAATTTTATGGGATTGATGAGTTAAATTTGTAATACGGAAATGTGGAATGATTGATGAGTAAAACTAGGCTTGGAGAATTGGAGTCAAGGCCTGAATTTGGCATCGCGTCGTGATGCAACTCACGTCACATCGTGACGTGTACTGGGAAATAGGTAAATATTTGATTCTAAAAATGCACGCGTCGCGACGCGAACTGGAATTTGAAGAACACGTTTCTGGAACCATGCGCGTTGCGACGTGCCATGTTTCATGTAGCGACGCGAAGATAAAATTTTTCCAAATTAATTTTAGATCATCTCAGATTCAGCCTAATATGATAAGGGCCATCCTAAAAAGTTCGTATTAGCCCGTTTCCATACAGTTTATCATAATATAGATATCATGCGCCTTGAGTAATTTATACGTGTTCGAAAGAATAAATTTAACCTAGTTCTGAAGCGTATTCCACGATTTATATCCTAATTAAGTTTCTCAATGATAGATCATCGCAGGAACCATAATTCCCTTCGACGAGTGGCGTAGAACCAGCTAAATTTCAGACCAGTGAGTGGACACTGCCCTTTTAAATTAACACTCATTTTTTTATTTTTATATTAGACTTATTTTTATGCTTTATGGCGTTAGATTATTTTTATTACAGTTATTTCATGAAAGTTTATGATTTAAGTTATGTTTGAGTAAGAAACGTTTCAAAGTATGATTTTATGATTTTCGAGGCATGAGGGAAAAACCCAAATCAGTATGCAACTTGTTACAGACATGAAATTGACGGACGACATATGCACATGTAGAGGGTTGGGGAGACGGCGATACGTAACGCCCTCAGATCCTAGTTCAGGACTAGAGATGACAGATGCCCCTAGATCCTAGTTTCAGAACTTGGAGGGTAGCATAGATCTGCACCTCCAGTTATAGTTCAGTGGCTTGGGTGGCGACGATACGTAATGCCCCAAGACCACTAGTTTCAGGTACATGAGTGGCAGGCTTTGGGGGACAGCGATACGTAACACCCCAAAGTCATGGATTCTGCTCCTGGCTCTACTTAGGCGTATGGGGGGACGGCGATACGTAACGATCCCATACGTCAGAATTTTCAGAGAACATATACAGATTTCAGAATAGTTTTCAGATTCAGTTTCAGAAAAGGTTTTTAGAAAGTAAGTTTTCAAAAGCAATAGTTTTATAAGGAACTTTCAAAAAATTTAAGTTTTAAAGAAAGAATTTAGAATAAATTTTCAGAGAGGTCCAGATTTTTCTGACAGAAAAAGAGTTTTCGTTTAAAGCTATTTCTTTAACTTTGGATTAAGAACCAAATATGTTTATAATAGTATTTCAGTTTTCGTTCACTCACTTAGATCGTATAACGGTCTAACCCCCCTCTCAGTTTCTTTGTTTTGCAGGAATACCCGGAGGACGAGCTCGAGAGGATGGATATTGAAGGCAATCACTGGGGTTTTAATGAATTTTAAATTGCTTAAGTTAGTTTTCTTTACTTCGTAACTTAGTCAATGAGTTGTCATGACTTAGTAACATGTTTCTGATGAAACGTGGATATAATATTTTGACTGGTTCAAAGATATTCGATTTGAAGTTTTGAAAATTGTATCTTTAAATTCATCGTGAGTCTTTGAATTGTTCAAAGATGTTTAATATGATCAAACATATGAATTTATGGCAATTAGTTCTAAGGTTATTCAATGGATATGAATCTTACTCAATATTATTCTTCTATGATTCCATCGTGATGGAATTGGTTAGTAGGAGTAATCGAATGTTAATGATTTAATTCGTTTGATATTGAGTGTTACCGAATTAGTTTCAATACTCTTGGAGATATGGTCCGGTAACACTAATTCATCCTTTTAATTAAGGTTCCATTTATTTTTACAGTTACGTATATGATACGTATAGGTAGAAAATTTAAATCTTGAAAAGTCTGGGATTTGAATCTTTCTTTTGTATCATGGTTATATAATTCAAAGTACCTGCGCCTCGGAGGTACAAGAAAAAGTTTATCATTTATGCTATTTAATAGAATATTGTATTCTATTTGATAGAATATATTTTCTATGATACCGAGTAATGAAATTATTTTATTACTTAATGTGTAACATCGGATGTTGACCATTGTAGAAAAGACTTGACTAATTGAAGTCAATTATGAGAGTGATAAACTATAAATGAGACTATATAATTAATAAGATGAAAAGACCCCTAGACATCTTTCATATAAGTCCAATAAGATGTCAGAATCATTTGTAAAGTATTTATTACTTAATGGTTTTGATGTTTTTTTATCGAAGAAAATTATCCTATAACTTATAGTGGGAGCGATATTTGATATCGATTCCGAAAGTTAGCATTAAACAATAGATCTAAGATTGTTCATAGCTTTTTACGATCAATTTTTGAACTTGATTAAGCTTTCGTTATGAATCGTTCATAAAATGTGCAAATGTTTTGCGCAGCAAAGCAAAGTGATCTTATTAAAGGTTTGACATTTATAGTGTGACAATGAGAAAGGTTATACTCAGTAATCTATTATAGATTCTGAGGAAATTTGTCTCTAGTCGCACTAATTGAATAATTAAATATCTATTGGTTAATATTGATATTAAACTGTGTATTTTAGCTAGGAATACAAAGTGGAGTTTTTTGAATGGTTTCTTCTGATAAGAGATCCGTTGTGATTTCTTTATTTGAAGAGATCATTCTGGAATGGCCATAGAGTTTGTATTATGCTAAATTACAGTTTAGTATACTAGCTTATAGAGCCTATTGTAGACTTAGATGAGTTTTCCAGAAATATGTGTTCTCTAATTTTGATAACAGTCAGATTGTTTGATTTTATCAAAGTATAGAGAATACAAATATGATAGTAGGGTTAGTGGAAGCGTACATATTTCTTTTTGGTGTTATATATCATAACAACATTATCATTATTAAGGTAATAAAGATATTTTTATAAGGTAAAAGGTTTACCTAATTCTTATTTTTCTCCATGATAGCAGTGAGAGTGGTCTCTGTTATATTCGATATAAAGTTTTATATATAATATAAAACTAAAAGAATTATGAGATACTTACATTAGTCGTGCATTAGATATGATCTAATAAATGACACAACAAGTATAACTATTTGACAATTAGTATAACTGTTTGACAGTTAGTGTGTCTCTTGTATATAGTATTCATCTTTCGTAAATGATGATTCCTTTTGTCGAAAGAGAAATTGATTAGGATGTCTAGTCAATCTTATGCATCATAGGATAATGGCATAATGAATACTATATTATGTGCGATTAAAGATATCAATTTAATCATAATTATTACAAGCTATTTTTGATACCCTGTAGACCATATTATGGGTCTTCAAATATGATCTTTGTTATCTTTGAGATATTAAGAACGAGTTTCTTATTCATGGAGAATATAGTCTGCAACCATTAGGGTCAGATTAGTTTTGATTCTAATTATGACGTTAGATGGTATACATCATATAGAGTAAGAAAAGATGCAATGGGAGTGTCACGGATGATTCTACTATGTTAGTGGAATTAGTTGTAACTTATGAAGTATTGACTTATGAAGTTGCAAAGTGACCTTATAGATTAGAAGTTTTGATATTAGTGTTATGTTTGTGGTTTTCTGCATAGTATTTTGGATTTTATCCCTACATATATAGACAACTCAGTAGCAGTAGCACAATTTTCATGTTACATCTGAGTCATATTGATGTAAAACTTAGGTTCTACAAAATATAAATGATGCTAGCTAAGGGAAATGTTCGGTTTTGTTGGACAAACTCAATATGCTATAGCGAACCTACTCATTATTGCCTACCTCTTTAGTGTTAGGTGAGCTCTTGAGGGCCATGCGCATAAGATACATATTGAGATATGTATATGATACCGTGGATTGGCACTAGAGCAAGTGGGAGAAATTATTAGGGCTGGTACTCGGAGCGTCAATCTGGATCGTATTTATGTCCAATTCATGAATACGAACGATTCATTTTTCCATAATATTACTTAATTAATGGTAGCACCTCTTGTTTTTATATACGTATTCGATCTAATTATGATTAGTTTGAAACTAAATTTGATTTAGTGATATGTATATATTAGACAAAGACCCCAAGATTTACAACGTAGTGCACAGTTACAACATAGTTTGTAATTGACATTTGGAAGTGTCACTATAAGTTTTATATTCTCAAATAAAGTTCCTGGTCAAGATTTACTGACACGGGTCGGTTAGTAAAATCCACTGAGACCAGTACATGTCGTATATCGAGACTTGGTCTGATGGTTTATCCCAAAGAACCATGAGTCTTAGGAGACTCGTATAGACGTGTAGGTGTTTATTTGATAAACATAAAATGACTCACCGAATATTTCCTAAAAGATGGTACACCAACGTCAATAGGAATCTTCTCGAGTCGAGTAACATAGTGGTCCTTCGACTTACGATACCACTGTAGATATATGAGACATCATCCACACTTTGATGGCAGTCACGTCACTGATCTATTTAGATCAGACCTCCGCCTACTCATCGAGTGTGGACTGATGCTTATGATTCTTGTGAGTATTAGGCAGAATCTTTCAGTCCTGTGTACAGGGCATAGGTATCTTGTACGTGTTTGCGATCTAGTAAATCCATGGCCGTGGTATACTTCAGAAGCGAGTTTCGAGTGTTATTTAGAGATCGTAAATTTGAAAGTCGATTATACTATACCTAAGGGATTCGACGTTCCTATCTATATTCCCCGTATAAAATTGATAGCCTGTGACGATGGGATTATACATATGCATTGACCTCGACTTGCATAGTTTAGAGAGATTATCTTTGGTTGTCATAATTTACGAGTGGGTGAATTATGAACACGAAATTTGATCCTGTGACGGATAAACCTAAACTTAGAGAGTTCACAATATGAAGTGTACTCATTGAGCACTTTGGCAACACGTTATGAATAATACAGATTATTCATAATACTTCATCGGGTTAAATGAGTTAATTCAAATCGTTTAACGGTTAAACGAAAAATACATACATAAGGGGCATTTCGGTCATTTCCTAATTAATGTGTATTTGTATTTAATATATGATTTTATTAAATACAGATTAAATAATTGTCAAAATGAGATATTTGACATGTATTATTAATAAATGTATTTCGATTATTTAAAGTAAATATGATACATATATTTAGATATTTATATTTAAGTAATTATTTAATTTTTTAATTGTTAAATAATTACAGTAATTGAAATATAAAATATCTAAGTTGATATTTAAATTTGGAAATGATTAAGTGTAAATGTTTGACTTTTACATTTATGGAAAAGGTTATCAAATTGGATTTGATTTCTTTATTTTATTTGAAAAATTGGAAAAAACAATTTCTTTATTTTCTTGCTAATTTTGACCATAGCCCTAGCATATATAAGGGTTTTATTTTTCATTTGCTTCTATTAGGTTAAGCCTCCAAAAATACAAAAAAGAAAATTTGAGAGAAAAAAGAGAAGTGCTAAGAAGAAAATCAAAGAAAACTTGAAGATTAGTAAGTAATTTCATCTTTTCTTTAGATAGAAAAATATTTCTATTATTCTTAACTTTAACATATGATGTTCACATATTTTTCTACACTCTTTATTTTGTGTTGAGAAGTTTTGAAGCTTGAATGAAGCATATATGCATGTATGATAATTAAAATAAGTTTGTTAATGGTTAACAAGCACATTTTTGGTCATTTGATGAGTTGATTGTCATTCTAGAGTCTTATGACCACTCTTGTAACTCCTAGAATTGTTCTTGAGTGCTTCATTGGTGGAGACTTTGATTGGTGTTAATATTAATATGATTAATGTTGAGAAAATTGGATTTAAATCATGAAAAATGATATTTTTGGAACCCAAATCAGATCTGGAAATTCTGAAATTTTTTTTGATGAAATATATATTATTTAAATATATTGGATGTTTATTGGGCATTGGGATAACTTCCGGAAATTATTTCGGATTGAAAATAAGCGAAAATGGTGAAAAACGACGTTACTGGGTGAGTTTCGGGCTTATCGGGTGACGACTGTCCAAACAGTGAATTGATCCCTATTCGGGAAGCCCATGAACTGCCCAAGTACTATTGGGGCAGACCTGGGCAGCCCCCATGTGCATTGGTTGGTCGGTTCGGACAAAAACGTATTTTATGCTAATTTACAGAAAAATGTTTTCGTAAAGGTTTCGTGGTGTTTCTAAATTAATCATGTCGTTATTTGATAGCGAATAAATATGCTTAGGTGAAATATGAATGAATTATTCATATGGGATGTTGAATAAATTATTTGGTAAGTTTGAAAATTTTAAAGTTACGATTTCGCTCGAAGCGCGCCTTGCGATGCGCCTTTGATAAAAAAAACCAACAAAACCATCATAGAAGTATGAAACTAGCCTCAATGATTCAAACCCGTGGCATGGAAAAAAATTTAGCCTTTTTTAAAATCTCTCACAATATTGGTAAAGTGTTTTCCCTCGACACTTGTGTGAAAATTGTGATTCTGCTCTTAAAGGAGTTTGCCTCTGAGGTGGAAAGAATTTTTTTCAGAGATTGCTCTTGCAAATCATCCTATATTCTACTGGATCCTCACTTGAGGTTTAGCAAACGAATTTTAGCTTTATCATTTATAGAAAACTGAATAAACTTGAGTCGAATTATATTAATACTGTAATTTTGGTATATGGATATATTACATACTTCTTCGATTTCCCAAAAGTGTGGGTAAGATTTTTCTAATTATAGACCGTGGAATTAAGGTAGAAGTTGGATGACACCCGATTTGAAGTTGAAATGTGATGCATCATGGGGATATGCAATGCAAGAAAGTGATAATATCCTAATGATATTAATATATTCTTTAAGTGTCATGGGATGATTAAGATAAACATGCTATGACTCGTGTTCTACCTGATCCACTGGAATTTCTTTTTTATTATTGACTAATTTGACTGATGGTGGAATTGATTTAGACTCTCTATTTAACCTACCCCTAGATGATTGAGACCAATGTTTAAAACAACTTAAATGCAGACTATATGCTAAAATTTAAATATACAATACAATGATAAAAATAATAATAATAAACAAGTGAAGAACAACAAAATGAAAATAAAATAATTAAGGAAAAATAAAATGACAAAGGAAAATAGCACAAATGTAATGATCGTATCCTAACAACATCCTCTAATTCTTATTAATTCATATCTCATTTCAAGTTCCCATTCAGCTGTCTCAAATTCTCGGATCAGGTGCTCAACAAAAATTATGAAAGAATTTTCTAGATGGAGATAGTTCATCAAATTCATTAGCAAAATAAAAACCCTATTTCATTTCAAATTTATGTTTCATGTAACATTAAAGAATTAATTAGATTAAAGAGTTTGTTCTTATGTAGGACATTTAGATTCGGTATTCATTTAAGGTATGGTAGGATAAAAAAAGTAAAAAAAAAATTATATAAAGATGTTAAATTATTATTCCATCTACTAAACTGTGTCAAAAACTTGACACACTCACAAAGTAGTTTTTTACTGTAACACCCCGCCAGAGATAGAATGTTATCGGCATGAGACAGGATTAAACCATCCCCATAAGCCTCCAAATTTACAGAAAAATGGACATGATATATCCTAAAAATAGACAACCTGAAACTCAATCCAGCATCAAAATAAAATCTAAAAGAGACATCCAACATATAAAAGGATCTTAGGTCCACACAAAAACACATCAAGCTCAAAATCAACACTTAAGGGCTTCATGCCCACAACATTAATCAACTCTCAAGGGCTCTGTGCCCACAACATCATAAGAAATCAAAAAAATTACTTAATAAATACATAACAGCGTACTCAGCATGACGAATAACA
>SKCR01011863.1:0-53283 GCA_019454045.1 Zanthoxylum bungeanum | reverse complement strand
AAATGATTACTAGTATCTAACAGATTGATTGATTGATTGGGTGATGACTTTAAACTTAAAAACAAGTAAATAAAATTGCGCGAAAGTATGTTGAGGGGAATTCAAATTTATAAAACTATCAAGGGTTGTGATTTCTTCCAATATCTTTTTAATGATGAAATGGTTAATTAATGTTTTTGTAATATATCGGTTTACTAACCTGGAAAATGAAATTATGTAAAAGCCTCTGTCGATGGTCAGATGCAAATACCTAGTATAACCCAATTGAACCATATGTCTGTGCCAACCAAATTACCTGGATTCATTAATTTTAAGTTCCAATTATGGCTACCCCCGCCCGACAGGTATATGTCTATCCTGTAAGGAAATCTATTAAAGGGTTATCTATCATCAAGAAAGATCATGGGCTATTAAGTCTAAGGCTGAAACCTAAAATTCCTTTGTCAAGTTTATTTTAGATTTACCAGATAAATCTTGTTAATGGCCAATTAACAAGACGCATTAAGCTTAAGACTTAATAAGTAAACCTTTAAATTACCCAAACTATAAATTAACCCCTTATAAACCGGTGATATTAAAATTCATCACAACCCCAGATAACTAACTTAGCTACGACACATATATAAGGCTAGTAAAAACTTAAAAATAAAAGACATAAAGTAAAATGCTGAAAAGTAAATGCGGTAAAGTAAATACTGAAAAGTAAAATTATAAAAAAATAAAATTTTAGGGTTAAATGATCTACTTTTACAACTATTATTTTAGATATCTTCCTTAATATAATATATTAACTTGTGATAACATTACAAACCAGCCATATAGGCGGTAACCTGATTAAGTCAAATTAAGTCCGACCTGCCATAAATGCCGTATCAATATTTATCCATAAACCAGCCATATAGGCGGTAAATTACCAACCGACCAACCAGACGGTATCCATGCTTAGTCAAATTAAAACCAATTTATAATTGATTACCAACCGACCAATATAGCGGTATCCTTGTTAACTCAAATTTTAAATAGTGAATATATTATAATTAAGGGAGATTAATCTAAATAACAGTAATAAATTTTTACCTTTCACTCTAGCAGGGGGAAGTTACCCCTTCATATTGAATAGTAAAAACTGAAAAAGTAAAGAAAGTAAATTATTATTACAGAAAGTAACTAAAAATTAATTACAAAACTTAAATTTAAGGAAAACTAGATACAAACTCCTTATTTACATCAGAAAATTCATAGAGGAAGGTACATCTGAAATCAGAAGAATGAGCTAAATTTATAGGCCTCAGTGGTGGTGACGCGTTGCGACGCGCAGCTCCCGTCGCGACGCGCATAATTGGTGACGTGGAATGCAGAGAGCTCGACATGTGGCAATGGATAAGGTGATAAGGTGACACGTGGTAGAGGTGGCTGGGAGCTGAATGATTGAGCTGACGTGGCAATGACGTGGCGACACGTGGCGATGGCAATTGTCGGCACCGTAGGATTGTGACATGTGGCGCGCTATGATTGGCTGATGATGACGTGTCGGTGATGTGGCAAAGTTGACTCAGTCTTCTGCTGACATGGCTGACACGTGGGGTGACACGTGGCGACATGTGGCGATGGCGATTGTCGGCACTATAGGATGATGACACGTGGCACGACGTAAGTTAGCAGATGGGCTGTGATGTTGACACGTGGCACGATGCACGTTAGTAAAGTCAAACTTCTCAGATTCTGACACGTGTCTCCGGTGCATGTTAGCATGGAGGGGCGCACGTTAGGCGTCGCGACGCCAAAGGATTGTACGTCGCGACGCGCAAAATGATGATTTTGCCCTTTTTATCCTTTTTCACTATTTTAGCCCCAAATCACCTCCAGAATATCCTGAAACTTTATTTATCTACAAAATAACACAAAACACATCAAAATATTCACAAAACTCAAGAATCTATTCAAAATATTAGGTCAAATGAGTAAGAAATAGTGATACATTTACCACTCATCAATTCACACTAGAATCATGTTTAGGATCATTGGCATGTCTTAGAGACACTAACATATTTTGGGTTGTACAACATGGTGAATGAATTGATAGATGTGATTGTTGGCATGAATGTTGAGGACATTGTATTTTTACACAACCCGATGATGAGTCTCTTATAAGGACGACCTGAAGAGTTTATGGAAGTTGTAAAGTTTAATACTTGGAAATAAATAAACCCAAAAAACCCAAAAGCCAGAGTTCTAGCCGGACATCATCTATGTCTGGCCGGATGTTCTTAAAGTCTAGACGGATATGTATCAGGTTTCCAAGATAGCAAAAAGACTCGATATTCTTTCCCTTTTAACCGGTTTCCAAAACCCAAAGCTTTCATTCTTAATCAATTTCTCAAATAACCATTTTCCTTGTTAAAGGGGATTATTTCCCTAATAACTACAACCTTAGCACTATAAAAGAACATTACGTTCTTCACAGGGGGATCCAAAAAGAGATAAAAATGTTACTAATAATAAAAACAGAAAGAAGATATAGAGAGCCAAGAATAGACAACATTCATTAATAAAACCAATAACCTAATAAACTCATATCGGATTCCCAAACACTTCATCATTGTGATTCCTTCCAACAAGAGACCAAAACAACGAATTTGACCTTCAACAGTGTTCTCGGAGCCGAGTAATGCTTGAAGTACGACATGAGGGCCCCTAAAACTTAAATTTAGTATTCAAACTTCATGTTTTATTGACGTCGCATATCCGGCCAGATTTCATGTATATCTGACCGAACCTGCATCTGTCATACAGAAAATCTGGCCACATAATGGCCACAGTCAGCCTCGAATTTCCGGTGGTATATAGGATGAAAATCCAGACGTAGATTCTATAGTCAAATCTGAATAGACAGTAGTATGGTTTGCACTCAGGATACAACTCTACGTACCACCAAGGAACCGATGCACATGGTTTTACTTCCATTTTTGTTATTATTCTATTTAATTTATGATTGATATTTGATTCACTGTTATCGCTACTAATGTCTATTGTCTGCCCTGGTCATTGCCTCATCACTGTAATACTAAATCTGTAATTATTCATGTGCAAGAGCCTGTGTTTCTGGTTATGCGGTAAAATTCAACCAGATTTCCTACAAGCCCAGCCATATATCACTTAATTAAGACATGTATTTCCTTTGATTATGATATTATTTATCGTTTGTGTGATTGTATATGATATAAACTATTCATGTGTGGTTTATACATTATAAGACATGTGGATCCTCATTTGAGTCTGGATATAATACTGACATCTGTAAGGGACCATTCCGAACCCAAAAATGGATTTAAGGTTAGACCTTGCGAGGGGTGTAGTACGACCTTAAATCATTCTTAGTGTCTTATGCTAGGTGTCAACTCTTTTAATCTCTGGTTAGTCCCTCGTGGGCTAACCCTTACTCTGTACGAGCTGCGAGCTTAATAGTGTTGTGGTCGCCGACGTCATAGGCATAGCGACAAACCTCGCTTTGCTGCTACAAATGGCAAATCCATTAGGTTAGAGAATCGGCCTAGTAAAAATACCTTGTAGTATCCATGGCAATACTAAAATGAATTATGAGTTCATTCTTTTGCATACCTTTTAAATCCGATGGCGTTGCATATCGTGAAATCACTTTCACTCAAGGCGGTGGATCGCTATGTGATGATATCCATCACTCGTTGGCACTTACCATTGAGGTATAAAAAATGCTCATCTACTGGTCATTGAAACCCTTGGGTGGGGATACCTATTTATTAACAACTCTTTGCTAATGACAGCCTAAGCCTAAACCTAATGAGCCTATATGTATGCCAATAGTTGTTTTCCCTAAAAATAAACCTTCATATTACTTGCGATTGGGCCCTAACTGTTTGAAGTAGATTGACCCTCTTACCATATGACGTAAATAAGTAGGGCTTTTTCAATTAGGACAAGTTTACATTCCAAGATAATTAGGCCAATCACTTCGAAACATTTATGGTCCAACTTGTGTGACAATCTTGTTGGGTCTAGAATATTTAGTTAAGGTTCAAATGTGCTAAAGTAAAAGGTACGCCTCGCCATAGCCCACTTTAACATTCATAAGTATTTCTTGGCCTGTCCCCAAATGACTATAATTATCGAAGTTCATATTCATTATTTTTAAACAATGGCACGACCCTCATATTAGGCTTAGTTATTATGTAAATATATAGTCTTTGTCTCTTAACGATAGAGTAAAACCAAAGTAATCAAGGTTTACCCTTTTAGCATATGAGAGAACGAGCTCTTGTACCACATGTTGGTGCGCAAGCTAAGCCAAACCTAGAGTAGATATTGACTTATCGCGTATGTAGGAGAGGTAAGGTTGGAAGGATGTATTCTCCATGAACAAGCTATGTATTTCATGTATACATGCATCATGCTAACCCTTTGTGGTTGCAGCCATCATAGTGGAGCATTGGTTAGAGATAAAGCAAGACTAGTGAAGAAGTAACTAACAAGCATAGAAATGGCCAGCAATGACATTTCCCGAGTAGACATACTAGAAGCCACCATGCATAAGATGGCATAACAACTGAATACCTTGATTAATGTCATGGCCAATCAAGCCACAATCCAGACAGTGGGGGGGAAGAATAGCGAAAAGAGGCGTGAGGTGCCCCAGAGTAGGAATGAGGGAGGCCCTGTCCCAGATGATGATGAAGACATGACGAAATATGCCATGGGGAAATTTCCCAAGTCCTAGGTTGAGGCTGAATTACAAAGGTTAAAGGAATAGATGGAGGCAGTGGCCCAGAAAATGAAGGGTAAGCATGAGGACCTACTGCATTACAATACTATGGCTTTTAAGTAGTAGTTACCCACCATGTTTAAGATGCCCAAAATGGAAAAGTTTAACGGGAATGGAGATCCGAAAGTTCACATAAGACAGCATGTCTCTTTGATGATTTCGACTGGACTATCCCAATGCCAAGCACATAAGATGTTTGGAATGTCATTAGAATGAGCACCAGTGGTATAATACCATAACCTCGACAAGAAAATAAAGGATGATTGGAGAACCTTAGCGGAACCCTTTCTAAATCAATACGCCATGGACATGGAGATAAATGTTTCACTCCGTGACTTAAAGAACCCCAAGCAAAAGCCAAAGAGAATTTCAATGAGTATGTAGACCGCTAGAAATTCCAACTTCTAAATATGCATACACGGCCCTCCGAGACGAATCAGATTAAGATGATAATTAAGGGACTAAACCCTTCATCTATAACAAGTTAAGAAGAACGACCTCCATAATGGCAGATTTCAAATAGCTAAGGGAGACATTCATTGATATAGAAGAGGAAGAAGTTGAAAATATGAAGTTCTACAGCCAAAACAAAAGAACTCATGATAGGCCTTCAAGAGCCAGCTCACTCCCTTCGAAGTCGTTACTATCCACAACCGTAGATTTTCCAACCTCGTTAAGCCTCTGTCGAGAATATTCAAAAAGTTGAAGAGATATTGTCTATTGAAACCCCTAGACCTCAAACCATTACCGAACCACGTACATCGCCACCTCAACCCAAACCGATACTGCCATCTCCACCAACAAAAAAGACATGACACCAATAACTACAACTGTCGTAGACACGAGATCTAAGACCTCATCGATAGCCATAAAATTTCTAACCCCGAAAAGCACAACCCAATACCATTAGAAACCCACTACCTAACCATGATGTCGTCCCACCACCATCAACCTATATGATAAACTCTAGCCTACCCAAAGAATATGTCTTACAGGCCTTCCACCAACAAACCTGTGTTATGAGAGTATGAGACAATAACAACAGTGAAACAAAAGAATGTAATGAGTTTTGAAAAAGGTTTTCCAACAGTGACGAGAAAAAAATTAAAGGAATTCCTAAAAGCGGTCGAACTACACTGACGCTGCTAAACCAAACGAAGAGATATGAGATTGAGGGAAAAATGAGGAAGAATAAGGAGAAGACTACGCGATGCTACGACAGTTGAAGAAAACTCGAGCCCAGATTAGTGTATGGGACGTGTTAGATTCCTCTCAATGACACAGAAAAGCCATGGTCAAGGCCTTATGAAAAATAATGATACTCGCAGACACAGACCTAACAATAGTCATCTGATTTGTCCATGTAGAGAAGAATTAAGTAATAACATTCTCTGAAGAAGAACTCCCATTGGAAAGAAGAAATCACAACCGTCCATTATTCATCAAAGCATAAGTTAAGAGTGAGAAGACATTATGTGTAATGGTGGACGATGAATCCTCCATTAATATTACCCACTAAGAATTTTACCCAGACTAGACATTCGAATGGAAAAGCTAATCTCTTTCGGTATGACAATCAAGGCCTATGATGATATTAAGTGGGAGTAGGGGGCACTTGCACGACCATAATCAAGGTGGGTCCTATTGAAGATGAAGTTGAGTTCACAACGATAAATATCCCAACTACCTTCACTTTGCTCTTATGGAAGCCCTGGTTCCGCACACTTGGAGGGGTGTCATTGACACTGCATCAAATGATCAAGTTCCTATATGAAAGGGAAATTATTACCATTGGGTTGAGACCGGCAACATTGTAACGTTTTAGAAGTATAGTTGTTCGCAAGGTTCCAAGTGGCGATAATTTTTGAAGAGTGGGTAGACCTTAAAGTGGCTAGAATTATAGAGAGAATGAACTACAAGCCCGACACTCGACTGGGGACGCAGGGACAAGATGTAAGAACATTGCTAAATTTCAAAGGGCAGATGATAAGTGCGGTTTATACACACTTATTTATGCATTCTTAGTTTATTATTTTATTAAATTCGGTGTCACTTAATGTATTTTGTAGTTTGTTTTATGTTTGATTGATAGGAAGCATTAGAGCATAAATCTTGGAGCAATTTTACGTGTTTTGGGACTTTACAGACGCAACAGAAGCACGTGGGAAGAGCAAAATACGCAGAAATCACAGTCTGAAAATTTGGCATGCCGTTGCAACACCTAGACCGGATGGCAACACAAAATTCCTGAGGTTGGCGTCGCAATGCCACTTTCGGCATCGCGACACTGTGGAAGTCTTCCTGAAACATCATAATTCAGTATTCTACAAGCATAAGGACTCCATGGCATCCCTATAAAAACACAAGCACGTCCAAAACCCTAGGGAGGAGAAAAATACACAACTAAAGAGTTCAAAACATATTTTAGAGAGATCCAATGAGGAAGATTGAAGAGTGACAAGAGGAGACGAAGGCGGTGACGTCCGAAGAGGAAAGGGATTGGATTCGGGTTTAATCTTCTAGTTTCTTTCTTCAAACTCTAATGGTGTCCATTATGTTCTTGACCCTATTTTCATTTTTTTATCTTTGGTCATGAACTAACTCCATTATTCTAGAGGATGATGTAGCATATGTTTGAACCTATTTATTATTTGCCAATTTAATTGTTATAAAGTTGTGATATTCGGTTTATTTATATTCTCTTGTGTTTAATGTTTCTAGTTTATTGGCCACAAAATAAGATGATGCATGTTTAAAATCTATTACTCGGGAGAGGGGATTTTGAATAAGATCTAGAGAATACAACCTATGAGATTTTTAGAGTTTGGGAGAATCTATAATCCCTTTGAATTTGTTAACAAAGAATCACAGAGCGTTATGAATTGTTAATTACTAGATTTTTATATGGATATCGAAGCCTGTAATTAATAATATATTCACTCGGCACTCAGGAGAGTGAGTTAGAATAATTTAGGATTTTTGGCTTATAAAAAATGCAACTAAATAAGAATTGATAGGCATAAAAAATACATAGGGGATAGCTAGGTGAAATCAGACTCTGGAATCTCTATCATCTTGGTTTATCTTAATTTAACGTTTTGATATCTTGCTTATTTAGTTTTTAGTTTTAAATTTTTAGATTATTTTAAATTTCTTCTAAATAAAGTTAGGTTTACTAATTATAGTACTTAGTGATAGTTTGATTACAATTTCTATGGGTTCGACACTTTTTACTCATCTTTTACTAAAACTTGTCACTGTATACTTGCGGTACGATAATCTCCAACAAGTTTTTAGCGCCGTTTCTGGGGATTATTAATCTAATTTATAATTAATACTATTACCTAGTAACCTTAGCTTTAATTTAGATTATTTTTTAGTTTTGTTTTTTGTTTTTGTTTTTATTTTATTAGTTTTTCTGTCTTTTTGTGCTTTAGTGGATGCGAAGATCCACAAGTATCGACTCGCTCCTGTTTGATCCTGAAATAGAAAGAACAACAAGGAGACTAAAAAAAGAAAGAAAAGTTGAAAAAAAAGCAATGGCAGAGATCAATTTAAGCCAGTCATTGACGACAATTATTCTGAGATTGTGCACCAACCAATTGATGCTAACAACTTTGAGCTAAGACCTGCACTGATCAATATGGTACAACGGAATCAGTTTGGGGGTTCAGTTGTAGAAGATCCCAACGTGCATTTAAGGATGTTCTTGGAGATGGTAGATACAATTAAGATGAATGGTGTAACTAAAGAGACCATTAGGCTGTGCTTGTTCCCATTCTCTTTAAGGGACAAAGCGAGGTGTTGGTTGCAATCTATACCGATGGGAGCATTATGACACGGGAGGAAATGGCCACTAAATTTCTAGCGTGGTTCTTTCCACCCACTAAATCAGCCCAACTGAGAACATAAATTAGTACATTTAAGCAGTTGGAGACTGGGAGCGCTTTAAGGATCTACTCAAGAGATGCCCATAGCATAATTTCGAAGACTGGGTTCAGATTCAGTTATTCTACAATGGGTTGAATGGTCCTAATAGAACCATGGTTGATGCAGCTACTGGAGGAACCTTGTTCAAGAAATCTATTGAAGATGCCTATGCTTTATTAGAGAAGATGGCCATCAATAACTTCCAATGGCCAAGTGAACACTCTGCTGTAACTAAAGTGGCTGGTATATATGAGGTAGATCCTATTGTTGCACTTACAACTCAAATGTCATCCTTCACGACTCATATAGCAGAATTGACCAATTAACAGGGCCAACCATTTATTGAAGCTACCGTAGCTAATAGAATGATCTTACGTGACGAAGGATATGAGCAAGTCCAATATATAAACAATCGGAATTTCAACAACTATAGAGGCAATCCTATTCCAAACTATTATCATCCGAACTTTTCATATGCTAACATAGAAAATATATTGCAACCTCCGTCTGGCTTCAAAAATCAAATATCAGAGCAGAAACCTTGCCTAGAAGACCTCATGAGCACGTTTGTTGTTAAAACTTCAGAGAGGTTTGAGAAGAATGAGTCGAGGCTGAATAATATTGAAACACATATGGGCAATATAGGGGCAACAATGAAATCTTTCTAAGTGCAGATTTGGAAAATTGCTTCTTCCATGGCTAATCAATATAAATGGCCATTTCCTAGTAATACTGAGGTCAACCCTAAAGAGCAGCGTCAAGTCATTACTCTTAGGAGTGAGAAAGAGATTAGAGATGCCCCTAAAGACCAATGCAGTCAAGATAAAGAGGCGACAATTCAAGAGGAAGCAACAACAAAATAAGATAACATTACACAGCAGCTTCTCCATATAAGCCACCACCCATCCCGAAGACTATTTTGCCATACCATCAGCGCTTTCAAAGGAAGAAGTTAGATAATCAATTTTTCACGTTCCTAGACATATTTAAGAAGATCCACATCAACACCCATTCGCAGATGCTTTGGAACAAATGCCAAACTATGAGAAGTTTATGATGGAGATGATGTCCAAAAAGAGGAAGCTGACTGATTTTGAAACAATAACACTCACATAAGAGTGTAGTGCCATTATACAAAAGAAGTTCGCTCTGAAATTGAAGGATCCTGACAGCTTTACCATACCATGCACTATTGGTAATCGATATTTTGGTAAGGCGCTATGCGATTTGGGTGCTAATATCAATCTCATGCCCTTATCTATCTAAAAATAGTTGGGCATAGGTGAGGCAAAGCCAACCACAATCACATTACAGTTAGCAGATAGATCATTCACCTACCCACGAGGAATAATAGAGGATGTCTTAGTTAAGGTGGATAAGTTCTACTTCCTTGTTGACTTACTTGTTCTTGAAATGAAAGAGGATCATGACGTCCCTATCATCTTTGGGAGACTTTTCTTGGCAACCGACATAGCGATCATTGATGTGCAGAAAGGTGAACTGAAAATGAGAGTTCAAGATGAAGAAGTCACCTTTAGTGTTTTCCGAGCTATGTCGAGTCCTCAATGTGATGAAGAATGTCGCAGGATAGATATTGTAGAAAACCCAGCTGCAATAGATAATAACTATTTGCTAGGCTCATCTTCATGCATTCTATCCAACACACAAGGTGAATCCACAAATAAGAAACCAAAGAGCATAATGCAGCCTGATGGAGTTGGTGCTTGGAGTGCCAATCCGAATTGTACATTTTATTATTTATTAATAAAATAACTATATTTTTCATTTCATACCTTATTAATGGTATTGTCATTATGCGTATTAGATTGATATATAAATATGCTAAGAATTACATCGACCTTAGAATAGTCTTGACAGTAGGTGTAAACTATTCTTAAAGTAAATATTCCTAGTCTTTGGTTTTGGAATACAGTCGAATTCCTATAACCTAGAAGACTAGCACATGTCATATATTGGAATTGGAGTTCCAATGGTTTAACCCTATGTACCATGAGTTTTGGAAACTCGTATAGACATGTGGGTATTTGTTGTTGAAGCGAATACTGATGACTCATAGGTGATTCCTAATAGTTGGAAGGACACACCACCGTCAATAAGAATCTCCTCGAGTCGAGTAGCATAGTAGCATATGTAATCCTTGACTATAGGATAAAAATGATTTTGCGTGAGATCCTCCACACATTGATACCATGTATGTCAGAAATCTTTCATGGTATGGCCTCTAGATGTTCCTTGGGTGTAGACCGATGCACTCAGTAATCAAGTGCGAAGCAAGATATGATCCGTCGGCCCGTATGTGTACCATAAGATATTGAGGTATCCATGTTAGTAAAGTCACGATTCTTAAATCTTTGGCCAAAGTCGATCACCTAGGGTGGATCGCATTAGTTTTGAAGAATCGTGGACATGTTGATATGAGATGTGCACCTCAGAAAGTTGACAGTGTATCATATGTTTCCTAAGAACAACTCGGATAGCCTATGATTGAGGGATTGTTAAACATATGTTATGACCTCGAATTGTTGTAACATCCCTGATTTGGAGATGCTACCGGCAGGGAATAGGCCGTACTATTCCCCTGAGCATCTGACTCTACAACCATAAACATTTACTAAAACTCTTTTCTCTTTTTAAAATATATGTGTGGGTCCGCAGCCCAAACTTAATGACTAATAATAAAACTCAACATTAGTAATTATAAACTTAATAACACATTAATTCACAATGACTATTTTAAACCAAAAAAAAAACTAATGCATAATTTCTAATAGACTCTGACTAGACTCTTCCTCTTCCCGATTTTGGGACTGATGGACTCCATACCCTAGTGACCGCATTAGTATCCGTCCTCCTGAGCTCGTTCTCTGAGAATATCTATAAAATAAGGAAACTGGGAGGGGGTTAGATCGTTGTACGATCTAAGTGACTGGACAGGAAACTAAAAACATTTAGTTCTAAAACCAAATTGCTAGAAGAAATCTTTATATGAAAACTCTTTTATAATACTACGTCTGAAATCTCCTTTATAAAACTCATCTTTCTGAAAACTACTTTTGAGGCTCTGGTTTATGAAAACTATTTCTATAATCTGATTTCTGAAAGCTGTATACTGAAAATCTGGAATCTGAAAACTGGTATGTATCTGAAAAACTTGACGCATGGGGGTGTTATGTATCGCCGTCCCCCCATACGCCTATATGGAGCCAGGAATGCAAAACCATGACTTTGGGGCATTACGTATCGCTGTCCCCAAAGCATGCCACTCTTATCCCTGAAACTGGTGGTCTTAGGGCATTACGTATCGTCGTCCCCCAAGCCACTGAACTAGAGCTGGTAGTGCTGATCCATGCTACTACCTGACCCTAAAACTAGGGTCTATGGGCATTACGTATCGCCGTCCCCCTAGCCCTGAACTAGGATCTGGGGGAGTTACGTATCGCCGTCCCCCCAGTCCTCTACATGTGCACATGTTCTCTGTCCGTCAATTCCAAACTGTATCAAGTTACATACTGGGGTGGGTTTTTCCCACATGCCCCGAAAACATAAAAATCATACTTTGAAATCTCTAAACTGTATAAAATATTTTCTTTTCTAAATCTCCATCATCTGAATAACAACTGTATTAAAATTTTGGCTAACACCCTATTTGCTCAAAAATAAGTATGATATCAAAACTATTAAATAAAATCAGTTTGAGAAAACAAGTCCACTCACTGTTTGGAATCTGGCTGGAGTTATACCGCTTCATCGAAGGAGATTGCAACTCCTGCAATGTTCTATAAATGATAACTTGGTTAGACTAAAGACCACGAGATAAGTTCTGAAACTAGGCTAAACTACTAAATTCAAATACGTGATATCGTAACTTGGTATATTATACTTGTACTAAGATGTAATGTATGCATACGAACTGATACGAGACCCTAAGGGTGGTCTCTAACACGTTAAGATGGATTTGGGGTGGTTTAAAACTAATTTTGGGAAATTATGTGCCTCGCATCGCGACACAACTCTTGCGCGTCGCGATGCGCGGAGTCCATAGGAGTGCCATAATTTTCTTCTTGCGTGTCGCGACACAAGTCCCTTTTGTATCGCGACGCGAAATAGAATTCCAGGATTCTATTCTTCTTCTCCAAATCTAACTTCACCCAATTGCAATTCCTATCATTTCCATACTAAAAATCATAACACAAACATCATCATGCATCATCCTCACACATTTTAATTCAAGTTAACATCCACAACACTCCATTAATCACATCATTCTCACTTTTAACTTAAACCCTTAGAATTCATCAATTTGGGTGCTTATGCAAAACCAATTCCTTTACTTATCAATCAATAAAAACAAACAACCCATAGCATGCTAATATCTCTATCTTATCATCAATCATCTAAAATCCAACAACTTATATTTTTGAGTCAAGTTTGCTTACCTTCTTTTCTTGTGAATTCCTTCATTATTCCAAGGATGTTATGCTCAACTTTCTTCTTTTCCTTCCTCTTTCTTCTTCTTCTTCCTTTCTTCTCCCCATTCTTTTCCTCTTTATTTTCTCTTATTCTTTTTCTCTATTCTACGTTTTCTCCTTTCATTTTATCTTAAAATTATGAATTTGTAAATAGTATTCCCTATATATAATATGGGTCCTTTGATATTTGGAAAATGGAGAGAAAAGTGTAGAAGAGTGTGTGGAAAGTTTGGGATTCTCGTAATTGAGCCCGAAATTACTATTCATCCGAATGTTGACTTACATTTTTGACCCATTTCTGATATGATTTTGGAAAACTATTCAACACAGAAGTTGTATATCTCGATCTCAACTTTCCGATAGTATAAAATTTATAGAAATCAGAGTTCGAATGAGAAAGTTATGGCCCAAATACTATAAGTTGTCTGGAGTGGTGCATTATACAGTCTCGTATCAAAACTTTGGGGAATTAACCGAACATCCCCAAAGTCATTTCATGAGTGTATTTATGCACATACATAATTTATATTATGTTATCATCATCCCGTAATACCACAGTACCACAACGTAACAGTAATAGGACTACCGGTCATTACAAATTCTCCCCCCTTAAATATGATTCGTCCTCGAATCCTCATTAAACTTGGGATCTTATCATAGATCACCGAATTCACGGGTTCCTAATAAACCACCAGCTCTAATGATGATATGCCCTACTATAGACACTGCATTTTTGCAAAGAAGCCAGATGATGAGCCTCGTATGGAGGCACTACCCGATAAGTTGCGGAAGTCGCGGGAAACAGACGTCGGAAGGGAAAATTCAAAAATAAGTACATCATCAGATTTAATTCGTTTGTTTGGTCTCGGTTCGCTCAATGGATCTCCATTTTAAAAGTTAGTTTCGATCCTAAATCCCCGCAACCCACACCAAGCCACACGCCCAAGCCCACACACACACACAAGTCACACGCCCGAGCCCACAAAAATCCAAGCCACACACCCAAGGCCCACAAAATCCAATCCAAAATATTCAAATCACATTTAACACATTCCAAAATCCAATTAAATCACCTTCCAAATTAAAAATATTCCCCCACCAAAAATACAAAATATTCTTTCTTAAACAAATTAATTAAATGCATCCCCTTTATGGCTTGATTTGTTTCCTTGTTTTGAAATCATATGCACATGAGAAACCCTAGCCACTACTATATAAAAGACACAAAATCCAAACTCTCAGACTCCCTTGGCCTCTCTTTCTCTAAACACAAAGCAAATAAACCCTAAGCACATTCTCTCAATCTACTCGACAAACCAACAAAAGACAAACCCTAATCTAAAGACTCACGGTTCTCTCTCTTTCCCTGATACACACGACCAAAAATAAGAAGGAACCCTCACACACTCTCTCTCATTTCGGCTCTCTCTCTCGACATCACAAACCCTAGCCTTCACGCCCTTCCTCTCTCATCGCACCACAAACTGACCTACATTCGGCCCTCAATCTCTCATTAAACGCACACACCACTCACAAAGCAACTAACACGACATTCAGACTCCACTCACGAAAATGACAAAAGCCACCCTCACGGCCAGACCACAAACCCATGAGACAAGCTCCGCACAAACCGACACACAACAAAACCCCATAAACAATCACACACACCCTCACGCCAAACAGCCATTTGACCGAACCAAATAAACAAACAAACAAAAAACACGCAGTAAGCCAAAGCACAAAGCAGCCACAAAACGCACCTAAAGACCAACCCTTCAACAACAGTGAGCAACGGAAACAGCCCCCTCCACCGCTTCAACAAACACAAAAATTAAGCCCTTCACCGATTACAAAAGCAAGAAATATACCCCATTCAGTGAACCAACAAACCACAAGAAATAGTCCATAAACTGACGACAATAAAGTCCAAAACTTCTCCCAAAACAGTGAACAACGACAAAAAATAATCCCCTAAAATAGTGGCCAAATAACCCTTCAAACAGCCCATAAACCAGTCCCAAAAATAGTCCCCAAAACAGCACCTGAACCACCGAGAATAACCTTTAAAAAGCGGCCAAAACAGCAGCCTGATCATCGAGAAAATAGCAGTCCAAAACAGTGAAACAACAAATAAAATATTGAACAGTGAAGCAGAAAAGTGACAGAACTTCAACCCTTCCGGCGACGGTGTAACGCACTTCCGAGAAGTAACTTAAAAGGTAAGACCTGAGGGAACCCTTCACTATTTCTCTTTTCAGTTATTCATTGTTGATCACTTGAATGCATCATTATGTTTTACGTCTATTTTCATTCATGTTGGGTTAATGATTGTGTGTTATCTCTTGCGGTATATCGGATGGAAACCCAGACGTAAATTTCATAGCCGAATCCGAATGGACGGTAGTGCGGTCTGTACTTGGGATACAACTCCACATACCGATTGAGAAACTTTCAAGCGCGTGTTTCATTTTGTTATTAAATTTTGTGTTCATTCGTTGTTTGTGTTTATTGTTCCACTATTTATTTTATACGTATTGCTTTATTTATTTACGCATTGTTAATCTAGTGCACATGGGCTAACTACGTTGGATTAAAGGTCCTCTATTTGAGGGAAATGCCTAAACGCTACCTTTACCACAATGTTTTACCGCGCCGGACGAAGTATACTTGATTGAATGTGAAATATGTTCAATCGGGCATACGAGGTCCTATATTGATGTCGGCCTTGGTCGCATCTATTTTATTATTCTGTCATTTACTTTCCGTATGTTATTGCTTTATTTATTTATGCATTGCTAATCTAGTGCGCATGGGCTAACTACGTTGGATTAAAGATTCTCCATTTGAGGGAAATGCCTAAAGGCTACCTTTACCATAATGTTTTGCCGCGTCGGCCGAAGTATACTTGATTGAATGTGAAATACATTCAATCAGGCATACGAGGTCCCATATAGATGTCGGCCTTGGTCACATCTCTTTTATTATTCTGTTATTTACTTTCTGCATGTTATTGCTTTATTTATTTATGCATTGTCAATCTAGTGCGCATGGGCTAACTACGTTCGATTAAAGGTCCTCTATTTGAGGGAAATACCTAAAGGCTACCTTTACCACAATGTTTTTCCACGCCGGACGTAATATACTTGATTGAATGTGAAATACGTTCAATCGAGCATACGAGATCCCATATAGATGTCGGCCTTGGCCGCATCTATTTTATTATTACGTTATTTATTTTCCGCATGTTATTGCTTTATTTATTTACGCATTGTTAATCTAGTGCACATGGGCTAATCACGTTGGATTAAAGATCCTCCATTTGAGGGAAATGCCTAAAGGCTACATTTACCATGATGTTTTGCCGCACTGGTGAATTATACTTGATGGAATGTGAAATACGTTCAATCGGGCATACGAGGTCCCATATAGATGTTGGCCTTGGCCGCATCTCTTTTATTATTCTGTCATTTACTTTCTGTATATTATTCCGTCTGTTTACTTTTACGTCGTCATTTGGTTCGCATGGGCTAATCGCGTTGGATTAACGGTCCTCCATTTGAGGGAAATGACTAAAGGCTACATTTACCAAAATGTTTTTGCCGCGCCGGGTATACAAGATCCCATATGGACGTTGGCCAAAGCTCTTGGTCACACCCTTCTTCTGTTGATCTTGTTATTCGCCTTTTTGGTTGTCATTTTTCATTTTTCACTTCGCATTCATACTGTGTTAATGCTTGAGTGTTGCCTCTCGCGGTATATCAGATGGAAACCCAGACATAAACTCCGTAGCAGAATCTGAATGGACGGTAGTGCGGTCTATACTTGGGATACAACTCCACGTACCGCTTGAAAAACGCTCGCACACGCGTTTATGTCATTTTAGATACCACTTTGGTAATCTCGTTCGAACGCGTTCTCAAACGCTACACGAACGCATGCATTCTGCCTCATTTTCGTTCGAATGCGTTTCCGAACGCTATACGAACGCATGCATTCTGTTTACCGTTCGAACTTGTTTCTGAATGCTACACGAACGCACATACAGTGAACATACCTCATTTCATCATATTTTATGCATGTTTGCTTCTTTGATCATTTCTTTTATATTATGCACTGGATTATCTGCCATTATTATTAGAATTTCGATTATTATTATTTATTAACATTTTTGCACTTCTTTGTTTAGTACGTCTATGGAATTATGCATTTATCTTCCATTTTTTTATTTATTTACGTTTATGGTGTGCAAACTTGTGTGTTTATTAAATTATCTTGTATGTGTTGCATATGTTGGGAAGCGGCCGCGAGTGCGCAGCGGAAAATTAAAATTATTATACCACTTTCCCCTTGCCCAAGACCCATTTGTTTTGATTATTCTACAAGCCTAGGCATGTTACTATATATTCTAAGTATAAAAACTTATAAAACATGCAAAGAACATAAACCTAAACATGCTAACTATCATAAGAACTCTAATTAAAATAAAAGAAGAAAAATACTTACTTGAACCGTAGACTCCTCCAGTCATCCCTCCAATCTACAAGCTTTTCTCGAACTCAGCAAGCTCTTCCACGTTCCAAAGAGCCACCTAAGTGTGTGGCCTCCAAAGATGCACACACCAATGCCAAAACTCAACGGCAAGACTAAGCCTTGAGTGCACGGGTATTTTTCCCTTGGTGCTAGCCTAGGCAAATACCTCAAAACTTTTAACTCGAGGTTCCTCTAGTCAATTAGACTTAAGAATCCTCAAAATCAGTGGCTTACTCTTAAACTATAGAGTTTCTCACTTATATAAACCCAAGATATGAAAGGTTTGGTGTAGCAAATGTTAGTCTCTAAGGCTTGCCACAAGATCACTAAGCGAGATTAAAGTGCGAAAAATCAAAGAAAAAGTTGCGGAATAACTCACTTTGATCGGATGAGTTGAAGACTTTTCCGTGTTTTGTAGAAGCTACAAAGCTTGAGATCGAGTTCCAAACTCTCTCGGGTGAGTTTCCCTATCACCTTGATCCATTCCTCAAGTGCTAGCTAGAACAAATGAAAGAAAAAAAATTTATTTTCTCTTGAGAGGGCTCACGGTTTTTGGCCATTTTAGGGAGAGAGTGAATAGTCCATTTTGATTCCAAAATGCTTTTATAAACAAAGTTGACTTGTGTTGGCAAAAAAAATGCATTAAATGCATCCAACCACTTACATCAACCAATGACTAGTGATGTGAGTCAAGTTGATGTAAGTAAGTGGGTCCAACCACTTTAAATTCCAAATTTAAGTCGGACAATCCAACACGCAACTTCGCTCGGGCCCGGGTTCGTTTAATTCTAAATTAAACGAATTTGTCGTTGCGACTTAATTAAATCCAATTTAATTAAATAATAATACCCAGTAAAATTATTACGGAAAGTCGCTCGCGAATTAAGTCCAAATTAATTCGTTCGCTAGAATTAAAGTCCAATTTAATTCCGCGTTGAAATCTAATTTCAATTAATATATCTAATATATTATTTAAGCCCAATTAAATAAATTAAATAGTAAAATCCAATTTTCACTATCAAATTTATTTTACCGATTAATTCCAAATTAATCGCGTTCTCTCCTTTTCGACGAATTTATTCCCAGATAAATTATCGACGCAATTATTCCCAGAATAATTCTTTCTCTTTTAAATAAATCCTAGATTAATTTATTTCCGTGATTAATCCATGATTAATTTTCTCTCTCATTATTAATCCCAGATTAATTTATTGTTCGAATCAAATCTCAACGGTGAATCTTCGGGAAGCGACCCAAGAGATCCCTGGATATGTTGGCAGTAAATACGGTTATCATACTATCCAAATACGTGCGTACCCAGTACCACGTCTTTACCGATTTACAAGACATGGTTTGCTTCTAGCAAAACACCGTGCCTACCCAATTCTCCATAATTATTCCGCGAACGAATATGTAATCTTTGTCAGGCGTAGTATACGTAGTATTGCGTATTACGATCCAGTATTGGATGTCACGTGCTAGGCCTGGGGTTGGAATTGTGTCTGCCCCGTACGAAGCACATGTCGGATCTCTGATAACTAGTCTATATAATCGGATAACTATGACCTTGTCATATTATCCCGATAGCTGCAGCATAAAAGAGTACCAGTTTCGTATCCTACGTGACCATCATCTCCATATGACTGAAGTGATACTTCCATCTTGACATCACACCCAATACACTACGATTCTCAATATACCCAGAAGAGGCGTACACAGAACCTGTTAAAGCCCTGGACGACCAAAACCAAAGTATATTGATTGTCGCAAGTATTAGCGGTGCAAGTCTCAGGTTAAGACCAAATACACCTACCCTGATTCGGACTTCCATAGACATATAGTCATACTACCAATGGAATTCCGAGGGGTCTATCCAGAGCGAAGCTGTTTCCGTACCATCGGTAAACACAACCTCATATTACACTTGCATAAGTATCCAATACTTAAATATATGAGAACTATGCCGTTATGCTCCCACAACGCGCACAAGTGCAATACTAGTCTATTCCGCATTATCGATGTCCAATCTCGATAATACTAAGACTAGGGATAATTTAATGATTAAACCTTCGTGGATTGATACTGTCTCATATCATCTCAATCCAGATCTAATCATAAGGACTTTTATCATTTATATATCCCGGTAATCCAATTACAAATGATAAAAGAGCAATTTCCAATGTCACATAGTTAATTTGTACAACAACATCATGTTCTGTACAAATAGTGATGCTATGGATCGTAATTGTCCAACCGCAAATTTGTAAAGAATTCTTTGGTTTATATAGTGCTCCAAAGACAACAAAATTAATTAAGAATCTGATGTGGGATAAAAGCTAATTTAATCTTAGCCATTGGATCTTAATTTAGTGGTTTAATGAGATTATAAGACCCAAATACGAGTTTGGGTCGAATTGGAATTCAAAACAATTTTTTTTTTACTATTCACATGAATAGTAATTTTTTATTTATTTATTTTATTCCAATTCCCAAAGTGCCCCTATCGTCATTCACCAATCCCTAAGCCACTATGGAACCTCATAAATGATCTGTTCAATAATTAAACACATTGAACCATTTATGAACAATTCCTACAACAATCATATATGCTTTTATATTTGTACTGTGCACTGTTAACCATTGATTTCGACTTTGTTGTGTGTGACCTTTTGGGTTCCCCTCAAGTTGGACATGAAATGAATCGTGATAATTTAATCGAACAAAAATTATCCTCCGATCAGATGGTCGTTCGATTTCAATGACCAATGTTGACATCTAGCAACATGCCAAGGCCCCCAAATGAGAAGGAAAGATATATATACCCATTATGTATGCGATTTACATATGATATGATATCTTGCCTCACTGTTTCCCCACCTATTGACCTAGGGTACATAAAGTTTCTACCCATATGGTCAAAGGTATGATGTTGATAGTGTCATGAATCGTGCTAACCCAAGAATCTCATATGATTCTTCCGTGTGGCCACAGTCTCAAGCACTAATCACACATATCAACCCGCGAACTGGAATACTACTCTTGTAAGAAAATATTATCCGAGAGAGTGGCGATTCTCTGTTGTATCTTTACAAACTTCATGGGTTTCAACAAATGACCCAATCATACCCTTATGACCGGATCTTTTGAACCGAGGAAGGAGAATGTCAAAGTTATTTGATCCACACATAAGATTGTAAAGACCTCAAGTCTAAGGACTAGTCTTATAATCGATACATGAAAGTTCTCACAAACACATGGAATAACCACTCCATATGAAAACTTTCGGCGGCCAGTTCGATGGACACGAGCAACTCATTCATCCATGTGATACACCAAGCGGACGAATCTCCGCTAGTAGCCTATGAGATCGGCTACCCCACTTAAAGGTGGATCATATCATCATGCTAGTCTCTCCGCTTTGTGAACGCCCAGATTATTCACAAAACTATGACTAGGAACATTTAAGAGTAATGATTCTCATAAGGCGTGGAAGCCATCGTCTTACTACTCAAAGGGCTTTATTACAGTGTTGATGATTCTTATAAGTTATGTAAGACAAGTATAATAAAGATTGCCATTTTATTAATTAATTAAAATATTACAAATACATGTACATATAGCCCATCCATAAGTTGGGTATAGGGCATATCCCTAACAATCTCCCACTTGCACTATAGCCAACTAGTATGAATCTGGATACCATACTCTTAGGTGTGCCTATCATGCATTTGTTGAGTCAGCCCTTAAGTCAGAGAATCTGCAAGATTATCTTCTGTGGGTATTTTCTCTATAATAACTTATTTTCTCTCAACAATCTCCCTGATGAGATGAAATCGCCTGAGTACATGCTTGGATTTTTGGTGTGACCTTGGTTCCTTTGATTGAGCAATGGCGCTCGTGTTGTTATAGTACATCGTGACGCCATTCTTTATCGCGGGAAGCACTTCCAGCTCCGTGATGAACTTCTTTATCCAGACTGCTTCTTTAGCAGCCTCAGATGCTGTAATATACTCGGCTTCAGTGGTGGAGTCCGCTGTAGTTGACTGCTTTGAGCTTTTCCAACTGAAAGCACCGCCATTCAAAGTAAACAGATATCCTGTTTGCGATCTGCTGTCATCCCTATCGGTCTGAAAGCTCACATCACATTAACCAATGACTTTCATCTCAGAACAATCTCCGTATGTCAAAAACACATCCTTAGTTCTTCTCAGATACTTGAGGATTTTTTTGACAGCTGCCCAGTGTTGCTCACCAGGATTTGCCTGATACCTGCTCATTATGCTAAGAGCATAAGAGACATCAGGTCTTGTACATAGCATGGCGTACATGATCGATCCTATTGCTGAAGCATAAAAGATCCTACTCATACGCTCTCTATCTGAAGGAGTATGTGGATATTGCTCCTTAGATAATTTGATTCCATGACAAGTAGGTAAATTACCTCTTTTGGAATCTTCCATTTTGAATCTTTTCAAAACTTTATCTATGTACGTAGATTGAGAAAGTCCTAACAACCTCTTAGATCTATTACGGTAGATCTTAATGCCGATGATGTAGGCTGCTTCTCCCAAATCTTTCATGGAGAAATTATGAGATAACCATTGTTTGGTGGCTTGCATCATGGGAATATCATTCCCGATGATTAATATGTCATCGACATATAATACAAGAAATACAACAGCACTCCCACTACTTTTCCTGTAACACAAGGCTCGTCTACATTTTTGATGAAGTCAAATTCTTTGATTGTCTCATCAAATCGTATATTCCAATTTTTGGAGGCTTGCTTGAGTCCATAAATGGATCTTTTAAGCTTGCATACTTTATTATGATCATCCTTAGATGAAAACCCCTCAGGTTGGGTCATATAGACTTCCTCTACGAGGTTCCCATTAAGGAAAACTATTTTGACATCCATCTGCCAAATCTCATAATCAAAGTGTGCAGCTAGTGCCAGTAAAATTCGAATGGACTTTATCATTGCAACAGGCGAGAAGGTTTCGTCATAGTCAATTCCTTGGATTTGTCTATAACCTTTCGCCACCAACCTAACCTTATAGGTTTGGATATTGCCTTCTGCATCAGTTTTACACTTGTAAATCCACTTGCAACCTATGAGTTTTTTCCCTTCAGGTGCATCTACCAAGTCCCAGACTTGATTCTGATACATAGAGTCTATTTCGGATTTCATGGCCTCAAGTCACTTGACTGAATCAATGTCACGCATTGCTTCGTCATAACTGGTGGGATCGTCATTATCAATGACCTGATCATATTCTTCATCAATATGGAAACCATATCTTTCAGGCTCACGTCTTTCCCTACCAGACCTTCTGAGTTCCTAACCTTGTGGTTGTTCCGACGCTGCCCTTTTGAGGGTCCCGGGGTTAGTTCTATGTTAGTTTGTTCTTCTCGTACCTCATCGAGTTCAAGTCTACTCCTACTATATTTCTTGAGAAGGAATTTATTCTCTAGAAATTTAGCATTTCGTGAGACAAATATTATTTGTTCATTTGAGATGTAGAACATGTATGCTCTTGAGTTCAAGGAATATCCTACAAACTAACTGTAGGACATAGAAATCGGTGACGCTGTTCCAGGCTCACGGCCCGGTCGGGAGTACGGAGTAGCCCACGGGGGACTAAACCGGAGAAATAAAATGGAGTCGCCACCCGTGTGAACCGGGAAAATGATTTAAGGCC
Organism: Zanthoxylum bungeanum; assembly: GCA_019454045.1. Taxonomy (NCBI): domain Eukaryota; kingdom Viridiplantae; phylum Streptophyta; class Magnoliopsida; order Sapindales; family Rutaceae; genus Zanthoxylum; species Zanthoxylum bungeanum. Next base: position 29,836 of record SKCR01011863.1, on the reverse strand, counting down.
GCACTAACCCTTCGCAAGGGAAGACCTCAAACGTTGGGTTCGGAATGGTCCCTTAGTTATGCCACTTGTAATGAACGGATTATGTAATAATATAATCGAGTCTACGCAACAACAACCTACATAAGTTTGTATACTACCTATATCTAAGTTTGCATGCATAAAAGTAAGTCGGAATGACGGCAAACACACAATCTCATGCATACATTAAATCTCTAAGCATGGCAATGTAAATAAATAATAATCTAAACATAAACGTAGAAGAGACATAATCAAGTTCCTAATGCGAAAGAAATAATTAAATCATGCTTGGAAATAATCAACTAATCATGCATAAAAAATAACATACCAAACAACCTAATCATGCATAAAAGTAACATATTATTTCTAACAAACAACAAATAAATATAAGATCGGATGACATGAAATATGTGCGTCTCTCAAGCGGAACGTGGCATTGTATCCCGAGTGCAGACCGCACTACCGTCCATTCGGATTCGGCTATGGAATTTACGTCCGAGTTTCCATCAGATATATCGCAAGAGATAACACATATTTCATTCATCCCATGGCCACAACTTATATGAAACTATAATACGCATGTGAAGAAATAATAATAACCAACGGAAAGAAAGTGCGGGAATAAATAAAAAGGTGCTCGAATAACACTTCAAACAGCCCCTAATCCAGTCCCAAAAATAGTCCCCAAAATAGCCCATGAACCACTGAGAATAACCCTTAAACAGCGGCCAAAATAGCAGTCTGATCATCGAGAAAATAGCAGTCCAAAACAGCGAAATAGCGAATAAAATATTGAACCAGTGAACCAGAAAAGTGATGGAACTTTTCTATTTATCGACCGGTGTAACGCACTTCCGAGAAGCAACTTAAAAGGTAAGACCTGAGGGCACCCTTCACTATTTATCTTTTTAGTTATTCATTGTTGATCACTCGCATGCATCATTATGTTTTACGTCTATTTTCATTCATGTTGGGTTAATGATTGCGTGTTATCTCTTGCGGTATATCAGATGGAAACCCAGACGTAAATTTCGTAGCCGAATCCGAATGGACGGTAGTGCGGCCTATACTTGGGATACAACTCCACGTACCACTTGAGAAACTTTCAAGCGCGTGTTTCATTTTGTTATTTAATTTTGTGTTCATTCGTTGTTTGTGTTTATTGTTCCGCTATTTATTTTCTACGTATTGCTTTATTTATTTACGCATTGTTAATCTAGTGCGTATGGGCTAACTACGTTGGATTAAAGGTCCTCCATTTGAGGGAAATGCCTAAAGGCTACCTTTACCACAATGTTTTGCCGCGCCGAACGAAGTATACTTGATTGAATGTGAAATACGTTCAATCTGGCATACGAGGTCCCATATAGATGTCGAACTTGGTCGTATCTATTTTATTATTCCGTCATTTACTTTTCGCATGTTATTACTTTATTTATTTATGCATTGCTAATCTAGTGCGCATGGGCTAACTACGTTGGATTAAAGGTCCTACATTTGAGGGAAATTCCTAAAGGCTACATTTACCACAATATTTTGCCGCGCCGAATGAAGTATACTTGATTGAATGTGAAATATGTTCAATCGGGCATACGAGGTCCCATATAGATATCGGCCTTGGTCGCATCTCTTTTATTATTCCATTATTTACTTTTTGCATGTTATTGCTTTATTTATTTATGCATTGTCAATCTAGAGCGCTTGGGCTAACTAAGTTGGATTAAAGGTCCTCCATTTGAGGGAAATGCCTAAAGGCTACCTTTACCATAATGTTTTGCCGCGTCGGACGAAGTATACTTGATTGAATGTGAAATACGTTCAATCGGGCATACGAGGTCCCATATAGATGTCGCGGCATTGGTTTTATTATTTTATTCTATTATTTATTTTCTGCATGTTATTGCTTTATTTATTTACGTATTGTTAATCTAGTGTGCATGGGCTAATCACATTGGATTAAAGGTCCTTCATTTGAGGGAAATGCCTTAAGGCTACCTTTACCACGATGTTTTGCCGAGCTGGACGAAGTATACTTGATTGAATGTGAAATAAGTTCAATCGGGCATACGAGGTCCCATATAGATGTTGGCCTTGGCCGCATCTCTTTTATTATTCTGTCATTTACTTTCTGCATGTTATTCCGTTTGTTTACTTTTGCGTCGTCATTTGGTGCGCATGGGCTAATCGCGTTGGATTAAAGGTCCTCCATTTGAGAGAAATGCCTAAAGGCTACCTTTACCACAATATTTTGCCGCGCCGAGTATACAAGATCCCATATGGACGTTGGCCAAAGCTCTTGGTCACACCATTCTTCTGTTGATCTTGTTATTCACCTTTTTGGTTGTCAATTTCATTTTTCACTTCACGTTCATACTGCGTTAATGCTTGAGTGTTGCCTCTCACGGTATATCAGATGGAAACCCAGACATTAATTCCGTAGCTGAATCCGAATGGACGGTAGTGCGGTCTGTACTTGGGATACAACTCCACGTACCACTTTAAAAATGCTCGCGCACGCGTTTATGTCATTTTATATACCACTTTGATAATCTCATTCGAACGCGTTCTCAAACGCTACAGAACGTATGCATTCTACCTCATTTTCGTTCGAACGCATTTCCGAACGCTATACGAATGCATGCATTCTGTTTACCGTTCGAACGTGTTTCCGAACGCTACACGAACACACATACAGTGAACTTACCTTTTTTCATCATATTTTATTCATTTTTGCTTCTTTGATCATTACTTTTATATTATGCACTGGATTATCTGCCATTATTATTAGCATTTCGATTATTATTATTTATTAACATTTTTGCACTTCTTTGTTTAGTACTTCTATGGAATTATGCATTTGTCTTCCTTTTTTATTTATTTACGTTTATGGGTGTGCAAACTTGTGTGTTGATTAGATTATCTTGTATGTGTTGCATAAGGCTTGGTTATACTATCGCATAAATCATTTCATTACAATTGGCATAAGTAAGGGACCATTCTGAACCTAACGGTTTGAGGTCTTCCCTTGCGATGAGTGAGTGCGACCTGAAATCATTTACCAGTTCACACTGGGTGGCGACTCCTTTATTCTCCGGTTTAGTCCCCCGCAGGCTACTCCGTACTCCCAACTGGTCCGCGATCCTGGAAAGCATCTCACACCTCTGTACCATGTCTACACCTACCTTTTTGTTTCATCTACTGTATAATACTACCTTCCGTTGACTACCGGGCAATAAGATGATCGTGTTAAATCTAAAATGTCATGTCTTGGAAGTCGTAGCTAGAGCTGTGCTCTAATTGTCTACGTGATCGCTCATTTTGCTGAAACTACACTGTGATATCGAGGGTTCTATTTGACTTAACAACGAAGGCCTCTGCCCAGTTGATCATTTATCAATTGACTGGTAGGCTTATGTTATTCTCCATCATTTTTAATATCTAACATATGCATTATATCTTTTTGTCATACTTGGTAAGTTGTTTCAGAGTTCGTAGTTTCAACGAATATTCCTTAGGGTCTTTACTGAAAAGTACTACCTCGCTCTTGTTTCATAAGATCTTCACTAAGTATTATTATTTACTTCATTTCTGGACCTGTAGTTATGCTCAATATTCTTTATCTCCAGAAAATCTTTCTCTAGATCTTTGATGAGTGGTAATTATATCACTATTTCCCACTTATTTGGCCTAACATTCTGTATAATTTCTAGAGTTTTGTGAACGTTTTGATGTGTTTTGTGTTGTTTTACAGATAAATAAAGTTTGTGAAGCATTGGAAGCAAATCAGGGCCAAAACAGTGAAAAAACAGGACAAAAGGGCAAAATGGTCATTTTAAGGCGTCGCGACGCGCATTCCTTATTGCGTCGCGACGGATAACGTGCATCGAGTCCTGCTAAAATATGTCAGATGCAAACGTGCGCCTGCCACGTGTCAACATCACAGCAAATCATGCTAATGTGCGTCGTGCCACAAGTCACAATCATATGGTGCCGACACTGTGCGTGCCACATGTCATCTTCTTATTCGACCGTATCACTCATGTGACACGTGTCAGCTACGTGTCATCTACGTGTCTGAAACGTGTCCGCCATATCAGTTGCATGCCAAGTCAACATCACATGTGGACGACACGTCATTATCAGCCAATCATCGCCTGCCACGTGTCACCATCTCAGTGGACTGAAATCTACCGCGTGCCACGTGTCATAATTCTATTAGGCCGACAGTAATCGCGTGCCATGTCAGCAGTCAAGAGTCAAATCCACGTGCCACATCAGCAAGTCAACAATTCAACACGCATTTGACTTTTCAACGCGTCGTCGCGTCACGACGCAAGAATAACTTGCGCGTCACGACGCGGGCCTGTCCAGATGCCTATAAATTGAGGCCATTTGCACTTTATTTGCTTTGTGCTTTCCTTAGGGTTTTTAATGTACTTTAAGGAATTACATCTATTTTGTAAATATTTTTAGTATTTAAATTATGTTTTTTATTTTTAATTTTAATTTCAGTATTTTATTTTTATTTTTATTTTATGTTTTGTAGTTAGATTTCCGCTGGGGTAAGGGTGAAGTATTTAATATAATTAACTAGGTCAATCTCACTTAATTATAATATATAATTAAAATTTATCTGGATTAATTAATGGCAGACTATATTACCGCCTATATGGTCGGTTTAATATAAATTATTTTATCGCCTATATTGCTGGTCTTTATATGATATATGATTACCGCCTATATGGCTGGTGTAATTGGACTAAAATGGATTACCGCCTATATGGCTGGTTTTATATGTTTAACATTATTAATTCCTGAGAAAGCATAACTAAAAATAATTTATATATTATAATAATTGAGATTCCTAGGTTTGAAATATTAAATATGGATCCCCTACCCCCAGCATTTTATTTTTATTTTAGGGATGTGATGAAACACAATATTCACAAGCTTAATAATTGATTTAATTATATTATGGGTAATTCTTAGGTTTGTTTATTGAGTCTTAAGCTTAATGCTTCTTGTTGCATGATCACCAATAAGATTGATGTGGTAAACTTAAAATGAACTTGGAAAATGGATTTTAGGTTTCAGCCTTAGATTCAATAGCTCACGATCTTCCTTGAGGATATATAACCCTTTAATAGATTTCCTTACAGGATAGACATATACCTGTCGGGCGAGGTAGTCATAATTGGTACTTGAACTTAATGAATTCAGGTAATCTGGTTAACATAGACATATGATTAATTGGGTTATTTGGGTATTTACATCTGACCATCGATAGAGGCTTTTGCATATTTTAGTGTTCCAGGTTAGCAAACTGAAAGATTACACATATATAAGAAAATCAATTCATCATTAGAATAATATTGTGTAGAGTCACAACCCTAGATATTTGTGTCTTTTGTTTATTTTCCTTAGTATTTTCTTTTAGGTATTTTATTTATTTATTTATTCAACAAATCCATATTCAACCAACCAATCAAACAATCAATCTCTTCTTTCTTTAATTAAATACCTGTAAATAAATAGTATCAATAATTAATAATAATAGTAGGAATTAAGTCCTCATGGGATCGATATTTTTATACTACTTGAACGATATGTGCGCTTGCGTTATACACGTGTGATTACGCACCGGTCAAGTTTTTGGCGCCATTCCCGGGGACTTATTTTTCTTGAGTTATTAATTTTGAAGCTATCTAATTTACTTGTATCTAATTTTCTTTATTTTTATCTGTAATTTTTATTTATTTCTTTTATATTTCAGGTGGTTGAAAAATGGAACACTATTGGGAGATTAAAGATTACGAGCTTTACTAGATGAAGATACACCCCAAATCTGGGAGCAACAGTCCGGTTTTCAGAGGCATGTTGTCCAACCCAATAATTATCACTGGGTGTCAAGCAATACTACATTTGCTCAACAGAACACAATGTGGAGATGTGAGATATGTGATGGTAACCACCCGAGCGATCAATGCATATACCTTTCAGAGTGGCAGAATTATCGGAATCATTCAAGGTACGAAGAACCATCACATTTTCCATATTATCCACCATCCATCTACGATCTTCATCAAGAACCAGAACCATCAGAGGAAGATCAATTGATTCACATGCTCAAAGATTGGCTCGAGGAACAGGAAGCTCAATTTGATGCATAAATTTAGAGTCAAACGGCGTCTATACAGAGGATGACAGATCAAGTTAGACAATTAACAAATAACATGAATCACATATCTCACGGAGCAAATTCAAATAATACTAAAAACGCCTTAGAATATCCTGAGATTCATCATGACATTATAACAGAGGACGAGGCTGAGTAGTATCAAGAATCGGAGGTATCAGTTCAGGAGCCCGAACCAACAAAGTCTCAATTTGATTTTTATTATTCTTCTGACTCTGACGAAGATCAAGAAGTAGAGTTGTTTGTACCAATTGTACCAGCAAGAGAGGATGAAACTTTCCATCCTCAAAATGAAGATATTGGAGCTTTCTTTGCACTGATGTTTGAAGAAGATATATCTGAGCCAATCATATTAGAGGATGAAGACCTAAAATCAGACATATCTTTACATCTTCAGGTTGACACTTATGGAGTATGCATTTCACAGATGACAGATGAAGAGCTGAACGGGAAATTTTAAAATACATTTGTGAAGAAAAGGTGGAGCAAGAAGAAGAGCAAATAGAGGAGCAAATGACAGACCATATTGAAGATCTCAGGCAATCAGGAGAAACATCACTGTTTTGGGGAGTACAATTCAAAGATATCGCCCAGAAGCTTGACAGAATGGAACCTCTATTCAAATTCAAGCACCATACGAGAACTCCTGATTTTTTTTTTCAAGAACCATTAGAGCGATAAAGTTTAAAAAGGTGGCACAAGCACTGAATGAGACAAAATTCTTTTCGCCACTTTACCGTTGGAAGAGACCCTTCAAAAGCAACGCTCACGGGATCGTCTTTAATCGGACATCCAAAACCACGCTAAAACCTCATTGACAGATGGATTTCAGTCACATCTGGCTGAAGATGAAAAATTTAGCGCTAGCAGGGAGGCAACCCATGCAATTTGTTGTAATTTATGTTTTCATATTTTTGTGTATACATGTTGTTGAGTTTTTAATTTTTGCGTGATATTTTCAGGGAAAAGAACAAATGGAGCATTTAAGGTAAAGAAAAACATGAAAGAATGGTGTTTGGCAATCACAAAGATGAGAGTTAATTCATTAATGATGGTTGAGTAAAGAATGAATTCTTGAGACACATCCTAATGAATTTATACCAAGCGAGTGGCGTATTGCGTACACAACACTGTTGCCTTAATAATTTCTTTGATTTACTTTTCTGTTGTAATTATCTTTATTTTCGTAGACACGATCCAGACTTTTTGACCTTTCAAGATTTCTTTTATTGTTTTTCTAACAATCGTCATTTGGAAGATACTAGTGCTATTATTACTCACCCTTTTCAGGTGCTATAAATTCAACTCATCTTTGCACTTTAGAAGGCATCCAGATTTGAGAAAGATATACATAACATAAAAATGGAAGCCACTTCAAGAAGACGAGTTGTAAACATTTGCGTGTTCTGCGGTACAAGTGTTGGTTCTAAGCTAGAGTTTGTTGCAGCAGCACAAGAATTGGGTCGAGTCATTGCCGAAAGGAATATGCACCTAGTATATGGTGGTGGCAATCTTGGATTAATAGGGATCGTTTCAAAGGCCGTACAGGAAGGAGGCAGTCAAGTCTTGGGAATCATCCCAAAACCTTTGGCCGAGGCGAATCTGATAGGACCATGAAACGGAGAGGAACTAATTGTGCTAGGTATGTCTGAGCGACTTGTGGAAATGATTAACCGTGCTGATGCTTTTATTGCTTTGCCATGAGGGTTGGGCACGATGGAGGAAATTTTTATAGTGTTATCTTGGACGAACTTGAACATACACCAGAAACAGATTGGACTATTTAACGATGATGGATTTTATTATTTTCTTTGTGTATTTCTTGATGATGCCCGGAGAAATGGGTTCGTGTCAAAACCTTTAAAAGAACTCATTTTCACTGCCAGAACTGCCCCAGATTTAATTGACCAAATCTTAGCCTTTAAACCACAAATCGACCCTATCCTTTCCAAGATTAACTGGTCTGATAATTGTGGGACACAGGATCTGGGGCGACGCATGCTGTCCCGGGCTCGCGGCCCGGTTGGGAGTACGGAGTAGCCACGGGGGACTAAACCGGAGAATAATGGAGTCGCCACCCGGTGTGAACCGGGAAAATGAGATTTAAGGCCGTACTCACTCCTCACAATGGAAGACCTCAAACCGTTGGGTTCGGAATGGTCCCTTACTTATGTCACTTGTAATGAAAGGATTTGTGTAATAATTTAATCAGGCCTAAGTAACACTTATTTCCAAGAGTATCATGCTTCTAAATCCACATGCATGAAATTAATCATCACAACATGCAACATCACATTGCAATCTCACGACCATTCTCAATCATATGGTAGGGAAAACTAAGAACAACCTAATCATGCTTGAGTACTATCTCATGAATATATTAACCAAATAACATGCTAACAACCTAATCATGCTTGAATATCATCCCAAGAACACATCGAATGGATAAATACAGTAATACAAATAATATGATTGGCAACATAATGCAAGGGAGATCACCCAAAAGGTAGTTGTTCATGAAATATGATGAGACAGACTCAGTTCAGTGTGTGCGCGTTCGTGTAGCGTTCGTAAACGCGTTCGAACGGTAAACAAAAGGTTCGCGTTCGTGTAGCATTTGATAACGCATTCGAACGGGACCAGACCCGATGATACAAAATGCATGCGCGTTCGAGTAGCGTTTGATAACGCGTTCGAATGGTAAACAGAAGGTTCGCGTTCGATGACGCGTTCGAACGGGAACTGGCAGATTGCATACATTCATATGGTTTTAGATACCGTATTCAAACAGGATCACAACAACGACATATCTAATCACATGGATATCTAAATCATGCATAAAGATTAACATACTAATGACTAAATCATGCTTAAGAATAAATAACGCACTAGGCCTAATCAGGCTAAATAAATAATAACGTACTAACTACATCATGCTCAAATACAAGTTTGGATGAACAGAATATATGTATCTCTCAAGTGGTACGTGGAGTTGTATCCCGAGTGCATACCATACTACCGTCCATTCGGATTCGGCTACGGAATTTACGTCCGGGTTTCCATCCGATATACCACAAAAGAGAACATGCATTCCGTTTATCCGGAATTCACATCATGCCTCAACAAAACGACTCTCATGCAATAAAAAAATATATTAAAATAAATAAAAGACAAATGAAAGATAATAAATACAAGGTGCCCTCAGGTCTAACCTTTTATGTCGTCTCTCGGTAGTACAGTGTACGGTCGTCGAAAGGGGGGGAATGCTCTGCAACTCCTCCGGTTCATAGGTTCACACCTTTCCTCGCTGTTCCACTGCTCAAGCTACTGTTTTGACTCCGATTCGCTGCTGTTTTGACTCCGATTCACTGCCGCTTTGCTGGTGTATCTTAGTTACAATTTTTGGGATGTTTTGGCTACTGTTTTGGGTGTGATTTTTGGTGGTGTTATGGTGTGGTTCGGGGGCTGTTTTGATGAGGTAAATGGGCTGTTCGGGATGTGTTTTGGTCAAGGCAATGAGGGTTCTTTGGTTTGTGATCTTCGGTTATTGAGAGTGAGGGAGAGTTGTGTCAATAAGCTTGGGTGTTTCTTGTGTGAATGAATTAGTAGAGGCTTTCCTTGTATGAATGAGCTAGCGGAGTCCATGTTTTGGTTAGGGGTTGTTTATACAGAGAAAGGTTAGGGCTACTCCTTGTCTCACAAGGAATGGATTTTGGCATTAAAAGGAGGATTTGATTTGGTATTCAACAAGGAAATGATTAGATTGAGGGGGGACAAATTTGGTTTAGATTAGGAAGTCAATATGTTTAATTTGTTATAATTGATTTTAATTAGGCATGACATCTTTTTAATTTAGTATGTGATTTTATTTAGTTAGGAAGGAATCTTGTGTAATTGGTGGGTGAATATCTTAATTAAGGAATTAAAATATTTGATTGATTTCAATGTTTATTGTAATTTGGTATGTGATTTTTAGATTTGTTTTGATTTCACCATGTGTTAAATATGTGTTTTAAGTGGGCTTGGGCGTGTGGGCCAAGGCTTGGGCGAATTGGGCTTGATGTGAGGCTAGCAGCAAAACCAGAATTACCGACACCATTCGAACGCTTCCTCGAACGCGGCACGAACGCCCGTAATCTATTTGGCGTTCGAACGTATACAAGAACGTAGCACGAACGAAAACAGTGAACCTTGTTTATTCTGAATTTCCCCTTCCGATGTCCGTTTTCCGTGACCTCCGTGACTTAAAAGGTAGTGTCTCCAATTGAGACTCATCATAGGGACTTATATGCAAAAATGTAGTGCATACAGTCGCCCCCATTTTGATGGGACTTGTGTAATGTGTAACAGTGACAATCCTATCAAAGTTATGCAATGCATTTTCACTTACCTAGCTCGCCATCTGCCACTTGACTTACCATGTGTTGAGTTGAGTTGATTTGGTGGTGAGGTGCTGCGACCCCTGGTTCATTCCCGAACCGCCGAGTGGGTCTTGTTCCCAAGTTGAATTGAGTTGTATTGTGGGTTTTGTTCCCAATCTGAGTTAAGTGGTGTTGTGGGTCTTGTTCCCAATTTGTGTTGAGACAAGGGTCTTCTTCCCTGAACTATGGGTCTTGTTCCCGATTTGAGTTGAGATAAAGGTCTTTTTCCCTGAACTGTGGGTCTTGTTCCCGATTTGAGTTGAGATAAGGGTCTTTTTCCCTGAACTATGGGTCTTGTTCCCGATTTGAGTTGAGATAAGGGTCTTTTTCCCTGAACTATGGGTCTTGTTCCCGATTTGAGTTGAGATAAGGGTCTTTTTCCCTGAACTGTGGGTCTTGTTCCGGATTTGAGTTGAGACAAGGGTCTTTTTCCCTGAACTATGGGTCTTGTTCCCGATTTGAGTTGAGATAAGGGTCTTTTTCCCTGAACTGTGGGTCTTGTTCCGGATTTGAGTTGAGACAAGGGTCTTCTTCCCTGAACTGTGGGTCTTTTTCTCGATTTGAGTTGAGATAAGGGTCTTTTTCCCTGAACTGTGGGTCTTGTTCCCGATTTGAGTTGAAATAAGGGTCTTTTTCCCTGAACTGTGGGTCTTGTTCCCGATTTGATTTGAGACAAGGGTCTTCTTCCCTGAACTATGGGTCTTGTTCCCGATTTGAGTTGAGATAATGGTCTTTTTCCCTGAACTGTGGGTCTTGTTCCCGATTTGAGTTGAGACAATGGTCTTCTTCCCTGAACTATGGGTCTTGTTCCCGATTTGAGTTGAGATAAGGGTCTTTTTCCCTGAACTGTGGGTCTTGTTCCCGATTTGAGTTGAAATAAGGGTCTTTTTCCCTGAACTGTGGGTCTTGTTCCCGATTTGAGTTGAGACAAGGGTCTTCTTCCTTGAACTATGGGTCTTGTTCCCGATTTGAGTTTAGATAAGGGTCTTTTTCCCTGAACTGTGGGTCTCACCCCCAACTGATACTGATATGGGCCTCGCCCCCAGACTGATACTGATATGGGCCTCGCCCCAACTGATACTGATATGGGCCTCAACCCAAACTGATACTGCTGATATGGGCCTCGCCCCCAGACTGATACTGATGTGGGTCTCACCCCCAACTGATACTGATATGGGCCTCGCCCCCAGCTGCTACTGATGTGGGCCTCGGCCCTGTGATTCATTCCTGAAGACTGCTGACATTGTACTGTTGCTGCTTCTGGTTGGCTTGTATTTGACGCTTTCTCTTTTTTTTCTCTGAAACCTGTTATTACAAAACAGAACAAACACGAAAAGGAATGTAGGATACGTTACGTGTATGCATGCATGCTTGAATGAGTTTCCTATCCCGTTGGGTTAGGTCTTCTGCTGGTACTCTTGGTGGCTGCTTGGTCTTTTGACAAGTCTGTCCTCTTCCCTAACCAACAGGTATCTATGATGGCTTTCAAGACAAAAGGGGGTTAGCATGATGTATGTATGCATGGGGTGCATGAGATGCATGTAACTAAATCAACTAAAATTTTCAAACAAATCGGCCCGTTATCATTTTAGAAGTTTTTGGGCTAACTGTCATAGGAGTGAACTCGTCCCAGTTTAAATGGCCCAACGAGTTCACATCTCATGGCAAGGAGCCCAACTAAATCCAAATGGTAATGTTCCGAACACAAGCACAAATAAAGATAATGCAAACATACAACAATAATTTCTACAGAATAGCCCATCAACATTTCAGAAGCTTTGGGCCCAATGATCATAAGGTATGAACTCGCCCCAGTTTAAATGGCCTAGCAAGTCCGCATTTCTGACAATGGTCCAACTGCATCCAAATGAGGATGGTCCACAAGCACATACTCAAGGAAATAATTGTTACTTTAACCATACAACCCCGGTCTATGGGTGGGTTCACAAGAGTGCAGACAAAGGCTCTCATCGGCGAAGGATGGCTCACAACTAGGTCTCCCCAATCAAGGGTTCGAGCGGCCAAGTGAGCGCACCCTTTTTTATACACTAAGGTACGTGCCAGTGAGCTATGGTGCGTGACCGACTGTCAAATGGACTTCCCGTTGTAGATTCCCCAGAGGGAGGGTGGAGCGAGGCTCACTTAAATACCCAAGCCTCTTAGGCTCTTATCGCTTGGTGTCACTAATAAACAACGAGTCCTCCAAATTAGTCCATCACAATAGGCTACGGGTAGATGGCTATATAGGTGCCTTCACATCTTTTCCTTCTAGAAAGGTAGTGAATGAAGGAAGACACCAAACCATTACCTAGCCTCAAGATGCCCTTGATTAAACCCTCATTTTATCCACTATAGACACGGTCCATTAGAACATAAATCCAAACATTACAAGACAATATTTCGGGGCCGATTCTCTATCCCCAGTGGAGTCGCCAGACTGTGGGACACAGGATCTGGGGCGACGCATGCTGTCCCGGGCTCGTGGCCCGGTTGGGAGTACGGAGTATTCACGGGGGACTAAACTGGAGAATAATGGAGTCGCCACCCGGTGTGAACCGGGAAAATGAGATTTAAGACCGTATTCACCCTTCGCAATGGAAGACCTCAAACCATTGGGTTCGGAATGGTCTCTTACTTATGTCACTTGTAATGAAAGGATTTGTGTAATAATTTAATCAGGCCTAAGTAACACTTATTTCCAAGAGTATCATGCTTCTAATCCACATGCATGAAATTAATCATCACAACATGCAACATCACATTGCAATCTCACGAACATTTCTCAATCATATGGTAGGGAAAACTAAGAACAACCTAATCATGCTTGAGTACTATCTCATGAATATATTAACCAAATAACATGCTAACAGCCTAATCATGCTTGAATATCATCCCAAGAACACATCGAATGGATAAATGCAGGAATACAAATAATATGATTGGCTACATAATGCAAGGGAGATCACCCAAAAGGCAGTTGTGCATGAAATATGATGAGACAGACTCAGTTCAGTGTGTGTGTGTTCGTGTAGCATTCGTAAACGCGTTCGAACGGTAAACAGAAGGTTCGCGTTCGTGTAGCGTTTGATAACGCGTTCGAACGGGACCAGACCTGATGATACAAAATGCATGCGCGTTCGAGTAGCATTTGATAACGCGTTCGAACGGTAAACAGAAGGTTCGCGTTCGAGTTGCGTTCGATGACGCGTTCGAACGGGAACTGGCAGATTGCATACATTCATATGGTTTTAGATACCGCATTCAAACAGGATCACAACAACGACATATCTAATCACATGGATATCTAAATCATGCATAAAGATTAACATACTAAGGACTAAATCATGCTTAAGAATAAATAACGCACTAGGCCTAATCAGGCTAAATAAATAAATAACGTACTAACTACATCATGCTTAAATACAAGTTTGGATGAAACGGAATATATGTATCTCTCAAGTGGTACGTGGAGTTGTATCCCGAGTGCAGACCATACTACCGTCCATTCGGATTCGGCTACGGAATTTACGTCCGGGTTTCCATCCGATATACCACAAAAGAGAACATGCATTCCGTTTATCCGGAATTCACATCATGCCTCAACAAAACGACTCTCATGCAATAAAAAAATATATTAAAATAAATAAAAGACAAATGAAAGATAATAAATACAAGGTGCCCTCAGGTCTAACCATTTATGTCATCTCTCGGTAGTACGGTGTACAGTCGTCGAAAGGGGGGGAATGCTCCGCAACTCCTCCGGTTCACAGGTTCACACCTTTCCTCGCTGTTCCACTGCTCAAGCTACTGTTTTGACTCCGATTCGCTGCTATTTTGACTCCAATTCGCTGCCGCTTTGCTGGTGTATCTTAGTTACTATTTTTGGGATGTTTTGGCTACTGTTTTGGGTGTGATTTTTGGTGGTGTTATGGTGTGGTTCGGGGGCTGTTTTGATGAGGTAAATGGGCTGTTCGGGATGTGTTTTGGTCAAGGAAATGATGGTTCTTTGGTTTGTGATCTTCAGTTATTGAGAGTGAGGGAGAGTTGTGTCAATAAGCTTGGGTTTTTCTTGTGTGAATGAACTAGGAGAGGCTTTCCTTGTATGAATGAGCTAGCGGAGTCCATGTCTTGGTTAGGGGTTGTTTATATAGAGAAAGGTTAGGGCTACTCCTTGTCTCACAAGGAAGGGATTTTGGCATTAAAATGAGGATTTGATTTGGTATTCAACAAGAAAGGATTAGATTGAGGGGGACAAATTTGGTTTAGATTAGGAAGTCAATATCTTTAATTTGTTATAATTAATTTTAATTAGGCATGACATCTTTTTAATTTAGTATGTGATTTTGTTTAGTTAGGAAGGAATCTTGTGTAATTGGTGGGTGAATATCTTAATTACGGAATTAAAATATTTGATTGACTCAATGTTTATTTTAATTTGGTATGTGATTTTTAGATTTGTTTTGATTTCACCATGTGTTAAATATGTGTTTTAAGTGGGCTTGGGCGTGTGGGCCAAGGCTTGGGCGAATTGGGCTTGATGTGAGGCTAGCAGCAAAACGAATTACCGACACCGTTCGAACGCTTCCTCGAAAGCGGCACGAACGCCCGCAATCTGTTTGGCGTTCGAACGTATACAAGAACGCAGCACGAATAAAACAGTGAACCTTGTTTATTCTGAATTTCCCCTTCCGATGTCCGTTTTCCGTGACCTCCGTGACTTAAAAGGTAGTGTCTCCAATTGAGACTCATCATAGGGACTTATATGCAAAAATGCAGTGCCTACAATAATGATCGTAAGAAGCGTCTGATAAATCTGGATCTTAACCTTTAATTTTCATTTTAGATGTAGAATTTCAGCTAACCAGGTACTATCTTCTAAAACTCATCTTCTACTTTTTTATGTTGTTTTTATTTTCAGTCCAAAATTTTCAAAAAAAAATCAAAAAAAATTAAAAATTTTACAAAAATCAAAAAAATATTTTGTGTTTTTATGTTTTTGACTTGATTAATCGGGTGAAATTAGTGTAAGATAGTTGTGTAAGGAATTTCCACTCCTGAGATGTATCTCAACCTATTTCGGAACAAGTTATGTTTTGTTTATTTCCTTTTAAATTATTTAATTTGTGAATTCTCCATAAAATTGACTAAAATATATCTTCATATGTTCAGTTGACAGGTATTATCAACATACATGGTAATATACGAACATGAGTTGTAATTGACAAGTTTGTAATATTCAGTACTCTGGTTTAATTGGAGGAAGCATCTAAAAGCGATGGGATAAAAAAAAATTCAGAGATCCGAGTTATTAAGTCCTTAGAGGTGTTTTAACACCTAGTTCCCTAAAACCACTGGTTTGGGAGTCACTGACCCAAAGCTCGCTACATGGATTGAAGATGTTAGAAAAAATATATATATCTGAAGTCTGAGTAATTAAGTTCGCAAGGGTGTCTTAACACCTAGTGCCTTAAAGCCAACTGGTTTGGGAGTCACTGACCCAAGCTCGCTATATAGATGGAAGATATTGTATATAAATAAAAGAAAAATCAGGAAAAATATTCCATTGCTAAAAAAAAAGGTGTGAATTCTGATATAACTTTAGGACAAAAATATTACTCTCTTCTCAACTACACTGTAACTATTGTGGCAACAATGAGTTTATTAATATTTTGTTGGCTGTGTATATGAAGAATGGTAAAAATAATCGGAAAATTTACTTATTCGGTAATTTAGAAAGAAAGAAAACAACTATTAACTTGGATAAGAAGTTTCACATGTTTAGTCACTAAATTCTTTATTCTCTTTTCTCTTGTCTTTTTGCTTTTGTGTGCATTAGTTTTATTATCTTTTTACTTTTAATAAATTAGTTTGACGTTTGTAGGTATCGTTGATGTAAGCCCTCACGAGACTACAACTCGTCCACTAGGGACACCTAGGGGTTTAAAGGCTTGTTCCATATGTTAAATACAACTGTGATCCCTACCAAAGTGGCTTAGCTTAAAAATGTTTATCTTATTTTATTTTATTATTTTACTCGAGGACTAGCAAAATGTTAGGTTTGGGGATGTGATGAGTGGTAATTATATCATTATTTCCCACTCATTTGGCCTAATATTTTGTATAATTTCTCGATTTTTGTTAATGTTTTGATGTGTTTTGTGTTGTTTTACAGATAAATAAAGTTTGGGAAGCATTGGAAGCAATTCAGGGCCAAAACAGTGAAAAAAAGGACAAAAGGGAATAATGGTAATTTTACTCGTCGCGACGCGCAATCCATCTTACGAAGCGACCGCTAACATGCGCCGAGTCCTGCTAAAATACGCTGAATGCTAACGTGCGCCTGCCACGTGTCTACATCACAGCAAATCATGCTAACGTGCGTCGTGCCCGTGTCATAATCATATGGTGCCGACACTCCGCGTGCCACATGTCATCTTCCCATTCGACCGCATAACCCACGTGACACATGTCAGTCATGTGTCATCTACGTGTCTGACACG
This sequence comes from Zanthoxylum bungeanum, assembly GCA_019454045.1. NCBI lineage: Eukaryota > Viridiplantae > Streptophyta > Magnoliopsida > Sapindales > Rutaceae > Zanthoxylum > Zanthoxylum bungeanum. The sequence continues at coordinate 12,701 of SKCR01011863.1, read as the reverse complement.
TGTCCGCCATATCAGTTGCATGCCAAGTCAACATCACACGTGGACGACACGTCATCATCAGCCAATCATCGCCTGCCACGTGTCACCATCTCAGTGGACTGAAATCTGCCGTGTGCCACGTGTCATAATTCTATTAGGCCGACAAGAACCGCGTGCCACGTCAGCAGTCAACAGTCAAAGCTGTGTGCCACGTCAGCAAGTCAACAATTCAACACGCATTTGACTTTTCAACGCGTCATCGCGTCGCGACGCAAGAACAACTTTCGCGTCAGGACGCGGGCCTGTCCAGATGCCTATAAATTGAGGCCATTTGCACTTCATTTGCTTCATGCTTTCCTTAGGGTTTTTAATGTACTTTAAGGAATTACTCCTATTTTGTAAATATTTTTAGTATTTTAATTATGTATTTTTATTTTTAATTTTAATTTCAGTATTTTATTTTTATTTTCTTTTATGTTTTGTAGTTAGATTTCCGCTGGGGTAAGGGTGAAGTATTTAATATAATTAACTAGGTCAATCTCACTTAATTATAATATATAAATTATAATATAAATTATAATTAACCGGATTAATTAATGGCAGACTATATTACCACCTATATGGTCGGTTTAAATATAAATTACTTTACCGCCTATATGGCTGGTCTTTATGTGACAGATGATTACCGCCTATATGGCTGGTGTAATTGGACTAAAATGGATTACCGCCTATATGGCTGGTTTTATATGTTTAATATTATTAATTCCTGAGAAAGCATAACAGAAAATAATTTATATATTATAATAAGTGAGATTCCTAGGTTTGAAATATTAAATATGGATCCCCTAACCCCAGCATTTTATTTTTATTTTAGGGAAGTGATGAAACACAATATTCACAAGCTTAATAATTGATTTAATTATATTATGGGTAATTCTTAGGTTTGTTTATTGAGTCTTAAGCTTAATGCTTCTTGTTGCCTGATCACCAATAAGATTGATGTGGTAAACTTAAAATGAACTTGGAAAATGGATTTTAGGTTGCAGCCTTAGATTCAATAGCTCACAATTCCTTGAGGATAGATAACATTTTAATAGATTTCCTTACAGGATAGATATACCTGTCGGGCGGGGGTAGCCATAATTGGAACTTGAACTTAATGAATTCAGGTAATCTAGTTAACATAAACATATGATTAATTGGGTTATTTGGGTGTTTACATCTGACCATCGACAGAGGTTTTTGCATATCTTAGTGTTTCAGGTTAGCAAACTGAAAGATTACACATATATAAGAAAATCAATTCATCATTCGAATAATATTGTGTAGAGTCACAACCCTAGATATTTGTGTCTTTTGTTTATTTTCCTTAGTATTTTCTTTTAGGTATTTTATTTATTTTATTTATTCAGAAAATCCACATTCAACCAACCAATCAAACAATCACTCTCTTCTTTCTTTAATTAGATACCTGTAAATAAATAGTATCAATAATTAATAATAATAGTAGGAATTAAGTCCTCGTGGGATCGATATTTTTATACTACTTGAACAATACGTGCGCTTGCGTTATACGCGTGTGATTACGCACCGGTCAATCTTTAGTTATGCTCAACAATCATGTGACTTAATCAGGTTCTTAATAGCTGGTACCTTTGACTCTTACTAAAATACTCATGTCTCCTTACTATACTCAATACTCCTTTTGCTTCACTTTTCCAACTCGATTTTAATATTCTTTCTCATCCCCTAGGTACTTAATTCTCTATATTCTCCTTGCCAAACTTCATCTGCTTATGCTTTTGTCTAGGGTTTCTTAGCTTAGTATTATTGTCTACCAATGATGCTTGTACTAAAAATGTTACTTATGGGTGGTCTCTTAATGGTCCCCCCTTAATTGGCTAAAGCTTTAAGCTTAAAGGTGTGCATCTTGATACTTAAATTGTATTCCCTGCTATTAACATCGACGCTGGTAACTTGATCCTGATTAAAACCCACATTCTTCTGTACTTTGCTTCCATTGTTACTAAAAATCTGGTTATGGTGTTCCACCCTTACTTATTTTCCATAATCTAGTGCCGCCAAGGGTCGTTACTCAATATCTTCCATTTACTGAACTTTGAGGATTCATCTACTATACTAATTGTAACATTGCAGTAACTTACTTCCTCTATTCTGTACTATGCTACAAATCTACTAAACCAGTCTCCATCCGTGGTCTAAACTGATACTAAGAAACCTTTGTTGTTTCACCCTTCTATTTTTGCTTCCAAATCTTGTGCCTGCTGACCTTTACATTCACTCTCTGCTCTATTTTGTAACTGAAACTTCTACGACCTGTATCTCTGCCTCCTTCTATGAAGGATATTATCTTTCACGTATCCCATTCTTGTTTAACATTGTTCCCTTACCTCATTGTTACTGCCTAACTAGTACTTCCCCTCTTTATCTAATAACTTCTCTTCTAGATCTCTCATTTGGAGTTATTTCTTTTCTATTCTGTTCTGGTACTGCATCCGAAGGTCTTATGTTTCGGTCTTTTATCTATAGACTTTCACTTTTTTCTGGGAGTATCCTAAGGTAACCCTCAAAGTTCATCTATGTTGCTGTTGTCTAACGAGGGTTGGAAGGGAGGGCATTGTCCTAGAGTCTTCCAGTGGTGGGATTCCCTTAATTATACGTGTTGCAGTTGCTTATGATGCTAATTCATAAACTTATAGCTCTCATGTTTGGTGTTGGCTTCCTTACTAGAGTACTACTATTAGAAATTATACGAATTTCATGCTTCAACTCTATTACTAATTCGTTTTCTAATTTACCGATGATATTACCCCTTATAGTGAATCTCCATAAGGTTCATACTCTGTTACACTCCTGCTATCCTCCGTCTATTATTATTTCTTACTAAGTTACTCTATTACTTGACTTTCCTACTTATCTTAGTTCCTTGAACTCCTCATATCCTTACTTTTCTGAAAACTCCATAAACTTTGATTGCTTAAAATATTTCTACTAAGTTCTTGGTTCGGGTCTACTCTTTTCCTAATCTTCTCTTTTTAATACTATGAAACTCTATCATAAGTTGTTTGCTATATTCTTCAGAATTTTTCTCTGGTCTCTTCGCACTTCTAAGTCTTCACTTCTTTTAGGGTTCCTAAATTCAACAGTGGCTACCAGACTTAGCTTATCTTACTATAGCTCTGTACTATTCTATCTCATGTTTCTTATCAAAGTTTCTTTGAACTTATTGCTTTGGCTGCCTAACCATCTCGCAGCTCATCTAATCTGTCAATTGCTCTTCTTTACTGATCCTTCTCTTTTCTAAGCTTTAAGTTGAGAAGAACATATACATCCTGTAGGAATACATGGATACACATTCTATTTAACACTCAAGCTTTGTGATGGTCTGGTTAAATATCTATATACCTATTGGAATCGTAATTTCTAGAAGTAAGGGTCATTATCCGTTCTGCGAGAACCTGACCAACTACTTCCATGCCTTGAGGCAACACACCTATCGTCAATTATCTACACCATTATCTTCTCGTTATGTTATCTTCGTGCCCGAATGCCCTGAATTTCCTTTTTGCTTCTCGTTTTCCTCTTACCATTTGCATAGCCTATTTCTTTGCTCTACATTTGCTACTGAGACTCACGGTGGTACGTCCTCCTAACTACTTCTTATATCCCGCTCTCTATCCTTGCTATAAATTCCAACTTAAGCACTCTATTATGCTGTCCATATTGGTAATCTTATCATTTCCTAAATATCTTCAATCTCTTAAGTCTATTCTTGTATACTTCTATTGATTTCTACTGTCTTGGGCTTATCTGTGGGTTCTACGGCATTTAGTCTACCTTATGGACTCCTACTAGTCTTGTAGATCTCGCGCTAACTTGTCTTAAATCTTGGGGCTATACTAGGTTTTTTCTTTTACTTCCTTCAAACTTCCTCTTCTGGGTGATCTATCCTTCCATGATTTTCTTTCTCTGTTCTTAGAGTAAACTCTTATCGGGCTCCCATACTGTTATTATATCTATGCTGGTAGAAACGAGGGAAAACATCTTATGTCTCGATGAGTTTTGGTATCTTTGTTCTGGTACTTGTGTCCTGATAGGGTCTATTTCTTATGTAGGGTAGGTATGAGGTAGGCTCAGTTTGGACGGCATCCCTAACTAGTATGACTAAGTGGTTGAAAACTAAATAGCTTAGGGTCGTGTCTACATCAGATTGATTGGGCTTGGCTACATTCACTTCCAGCAGGTTCCATCATAACTTGGAACACTCTAGAACCAAATTCCTTGCAAAGTACTTTCCACCAGCCAGAACTGCAAAGCTGAGGAATGACATCACATCATTTGTGTAACATGACTCAGAATTCCTCTGCGAAGCTTAGGAAATATACAAGGAATTGCTCCGGAAATATCTTCACCATGAGATTGCAAAGTGGCTACAAGTGCAAACCTTCTAAAATAGACTTTCTGGACTGATGAAAACCACAATTGATTTTACTACTGGAGAAGCTCTAATGGAAAAAGGAGAAGATCATGCCTGGGAGCTAATCGAAGAAATGACCAACAACAATTCTTTGTGGCCAATAGAAAGGAGCATGATCCAACGAATCGTAGGAATTTATGAAGTTGGAGCTGACACAACAATGGATGCCAAGCTGGATCAGATATGAAAATTCATGGAAACTCTTAGCATGCAGGGTAATGCTGGATCTACAAATTCATCATATGGAGGAGCACCATAGACAAACCAACATGATGAGACGGTGAATTATGTCAACAATTTCAACAGACAGGGGAACAATCCATATTCCAACACCTACAACCTAGGGTGGAGGAACCATATCAATTTCGCATGGAGCAACAATTCATGGCAAAGGAACAATCCACCACCCGGATTCAAACAGCAAAACAAAGGCCATGAGTATGAAAAGAACCTGGAATAACAAAAGTGATGGCTCACTTGAAAAAGCTAGAAGCAAAATACGACTCTCAAGCAGCATTATATGATGCTATGTTTCAATCACAAGCAACATTAATTCAAATCCAAGCAGCATCTTTGAAAACTCTGGAGAATCAAATGGGACAACTGGCCAATGCTCAGAGTTATAAACCGCAAGGTAGCCTTCCTAGCAACACAGAACCAAATCCAAGGAACCGAGGGAAGGAGCAATGTCAAGCCATTAATTTGAAAAGCGGTACTGAAATCAACAAAGATGTTGAAGTCAAGGTATCCACTGAGGAAGTTCCAAAAGAAAGCAGTGAAGCAGAACCACAGATGGAGGAAAAATAAGCAAAAGCAAATGATCAAGAAAAATTCACTTCACCTCTACCTTTTCCACAGCGTCTCTAGAAAAGTAAACTAGACAAACAGTTTGCTCAATTCTTGGAGATCTTCAAAAAGCTACATATCAACATTCCATTTGCAGAAGCTTTGGAACATATGCCCAGCTATGTCAAATTCATGAAAGACATTCTGTCATGAAAGAGAAGATTGGGAGATTACGAGATAGTAGCATTGACAGAAGAATGTAGTGCCATGATTCAGAGAAAGCTTCCCCAAAGTTGAAAGATCCTGGCAGTTTCACCATCCATTCTACCATAGGAAAACATTACTTCGGTAAGGCTTTATGTGATTTAGGTGCAAGCATTAACTTGATGCCTTTGTCTATTTACAGGAAACTAAATATCGAAGAAGCAATGCTCACCTCAGTTACTCTGCAGCTTGCTGACAGATCCCTCATATTTCCGAGAGGTGTAGTGGAAGATGTATTGGTTAAAGTCGATAAATTCATTTTCCCTACAGATTTCATTATCCTTGACATGGAAGAAGATAAAGATGTACCTATCATCCTCGGGAGACCATTCTTGGCTACAGGTCGAACTGTTATTGATGTACAAAAATGAGAACTAACCATGAAAGTGCAAGACCAAGAAGTTACATTCAATGTTTTCAAAGCCATGAAATTCCCGAATGATGAAAATGAGGAGAAATGTTTCAGAATTGATGTTTTAGATAGTATCATCCAGGATACTGATGCAATGCAACTTTCCATGGATAAACTTGAAGCTTGCATCACCAACATGATTGATAGCGAGCTAGATGATGATATTCTGGAATGTATCAACTATCTTGATAGACCCTTTCGCTTCAAATCGACACCACAGGTGGAAAGTTTGGAATTACCAAAAAAGAGGTGAATCAAGCCCTCGATTGAAGAACCACCGCAGCTAGAACTAAAGCTACTTCTGAGCCATCTCAGGTATGCATTTTTAGGAAACTCTTCTGATTTACCTTTGATTATTTCTTCGTCCCTAACATTGGAGCAGAAAGATAAGTTGTTGAGAGTGTTAGGAGAACACAAGAAAGCCATTGGCTAGACTATAACAGACATTTGAGGCATTAGTCCATCATTTTGCATGCATAAAATTCTGATGAATGACGAGTACAAAGCCACAGTGGAGCATCAACGAAGACTAAATCCAATTATGAAGGAGGTCGTGAAGAAAGAAATTATCAAATGGTTAGATGTCGGCATTATATACCCCATCTCTGACAGCACGTGGGTGAGTCCTATACAATATGTGCCAAAGAAATGAGGAATAACTGTAGTCACAAATGAAAAGAACGCACTGATTCCAACAAGAACGATGACTGGATGGAGAGTATGCATGGACTACAGGAAGCTGAACAAAGCAACAAGGAAAGATCATTTCCCGGTACCATTCATTGACCAGATGCTAGACAGATTGGCGGGATATGAGTTCTATTATTTTCTGGATGAATACTCGGGGTACAATCAGATTGCCATCACCCCAGAAGATCAGGAGAAAACCACTTTTATATGTCCGTATGGTACTTTTGCTTTCCGCATGATGCCATTTGGACTATGTAATGCTCTTGCTACATTTAAACATTGCATGATGGCCATCTTCTCAGACATGTTGGAACAAAATATGGAGGTTTTCATGGATGATTTTTCTATGTTTGGAGACTCATTCGACCACTGCTTGCAAAATCTGGAAAAAGGTGTTACAAAGATGCGAATATACCAACCTGGTACTCAACTGGGAGAAATGCCACTTCATGGTGCAAGAAGGCATCGTCTTGGGACATCGGATCTCACAAAAGGGAATTGACGTAGACAAAGTAAAGATCGAGACAATAGAAAAATTACCTCCACCATCAACTGTCAAAGGGATTCGTAGTTTTCTCGGACATACGGGCTTTTACAGGATATTTATCAAAGACTTCTCCAAAATTGCTAAACCTCTGTGCAATCTGCTGGAGAAAGACGTGTCTTTCAACTTCACCAAAGAATTCCATGAAGCTTTTGAGATCTTGAAACAGAAGTTGGTCTCTGCCCTCATCATAGTAGCACCGGACTGGACCCTTCCATTTGAGGTGATTTACGATGCTAGTGATTTTGCTATAGGTGTAGTTTTGGGACAACGCAAAGCAAAAATTTTCCATACCATTTACTACTCCAGCAGAACTTTGAATGAAGCTCAACTCAACTACACAACAACTGAAAAGGAGTTTCTCACAGTTGTGTTTGCTTTTGCTAAATTGCGCTCATATCTGCTGGGTCCCAAAGTGGTGGTCTACACAGATCATTCAGCAATCAAATGCCTGATCGCGAAGAAAGATGCCAAACCTAGATTGATCCGTTGGGTGCTTCTGTTGCAAGAATTTGACGTGGAGATCCGAGACAGGAAAGGGACAGAAAACCAAGTGGCAGATCACTTATCGAGGCTCGAGAATAGAGAAGTAGCTGGCAATGAACTGACAATCAAAGAAACATTTCCAGATGAACAGTTGTTTGCCATGAAACAACAGGATGTTCCTTGGTATGCTGACTATGTAAACTACATAGTATCGGGAAAATGGCCGTTGGAATAGACACATCAGCAACGAAAGAAGTTCTTCAAAGAAGTCAAGCACTATGTCTGGGATGAGCCGTACTTGTTCAAATATTATGTTGATCAATTACTGAGACGTTGTTTTCCACAGGAAAATGTCAATAGTGTCTTGCAGCATTGTCATTCATCACCATACGGGGGACACTTTAGCGAGAATAAAACTGCAGCCAAAGTCCTACAATCAGGTTTGTTCTGGACCACTCTGTTTAAAGATGCTTACTTATTTTCTCTTCAATGTGACAGGTGCCAGAGAACGGGAAATACTTCGAGGAGAAATGAAGGACCTTTGCAAAACATTCTGGAAGTGGAGATATTTGATGTATGAGGGATTGATTTTATAGGACCCTTTATTCCATCATTCAGAAACCTATACATACAAGTTGCAGTAGACTACGTCTCCAAATGGGTTGAAGCAATAGCACTGCCATCAAATGATTCAAAAGTGGTGATAAAATTCCTTAAAAAGAATATTTTCACTCGCTTCGGAACACCTCGGGCGATTATCAGTGATGTAGGTACACATTTCTGCAACAGATATTTCGATGCACTCTTATCCAAATATTGAGTTACTCATAAAGTTTCCATTGCCTACCATCCGCAGTCAAATGGACAGGTTGAAGTTTCAAACTGGGAGATCAAAAGAATGTTGGAGAGAACCGTTGGATCAACAAGGAATGATTGGTCTACAAAACTAGATGACGCACTATGGGCCTCCCGGACAGCTTATAAGACACTCATTGGTATGTCCCCATATCGAATGGTGTTTGGGAAAGCGTGTCATCTGCCAGTAGAGCTTGAACACAAAACGTACTGGGCACTGAAGAAGTTAAATCTTGATCCACAAGTAGCAAGAGAGAAACGGCTCCACCAACTCAACGAATTGGAGGAATTTCGCCTACAGGCTTATGAGAATGCCAGATTATACAAAGAAACGACCAATAAATGGCATGATCGAAAAATAGTGCGCAAACAACTGGAACCAAGGCAGCAAGTGTTGTTATACAATTCAAGGTTGAATCTTTTCCCTGAAAAGCTGAAGTCAAGGTGGTCAGGTCCATTTGTGATTACTCATGTTTTACCATATGGAGCTATTGAATTACTTGATCCCAACACCAACGATACATTCAAAGTTAACAGCCAACGTGTCAAGCAATATTGGGGAGAATCATTTGAACGATAAAAAGAAAGTGTCACACTTTCAGATCCAGCCTAACATTTGGATAGTTATGTCTAGCTGACGACGTTAAAATTAGCGCTAGTAGGGAGGCAACCCATGCAAATTGTGTATATATTCAGATTTGGTGTGTTTTATTTTTTGTGTGTTTAATTTTTGTAGGTAAAGTCACATTTCAAGATGGAAGACGTTCTCGTAAATCTTCACAAGCAATTTCCTTCTCTCCCTCAAAACTCTCTGATGAAAGTCTACAAAGCTCGCTTGGAACAAATGAGACTTCTGATGATCAAAGGTATCCCTAATGACATTCGTTGGATTATTGAAGCACGGGTCCGATTGGCAGGTGAGTCCTCTGACTTATTTGTGTCATATCTTCCTGGTTTAGGAAGAAGCACCTATGTTAAAAAGAGAAGAGCTAAAAGAATGGGTGTTTGCCATAAATGTGCACGCATGACATGTAATACTCATTGTCATTCTTTAGGAATGGTGTCCGATAACCGTGAAGATAAAATTAAATTCATTAGGGATGGCTTGAGTAATGAGTCTTTGGATGACATATCATTGACTCTTGAGACGCATCCCATTGGATATGTGCATCACGCAATTCACATGTTACATGCACAATTCCAAAAAGGAAGACAACATTTAAGTCTCGGGAATCTGACTCTAAAAGACCATGTTTGCCAATTTATAAGAAAATTGGATGGGAAGCTTGTCCCTGATGTATAGATGTCATTCAAGCCGTTATTTCTTGTAAATATTATTATCTCTTTGTATTTATCTAATAATTATGATTTTTTTTTTGTTATTTTCTTTTATTTTCTCCGACAAGATCCAGACTTTTTGACTTTCACGATATATTTTACTGTTTAGCTAATAATTGTCATTTGGCAGGTACTAGTGCTATTATTACTCACCCTTTTTTAGGTTCTATAAATTGAACTCATCATTGCACTATTGAAGGCACCCAGACTTGAGAAAAAAATACATAAAAAAATGGAAGCAACTTCAAGAAGACGAGTTGTAAACATTTGTGTGTTTTACGGTACTAGTGCTGGTTCTAAACCAGAATTCGTAGCGGCAGCACAGGAATTGGGTCGATTCATAGCTGAAAGGAATATGAATATAGTATATGGTGGTGGCAATCTTGGACTAATGGGGTATGTTTCAAAGGTCGTACAGGAAGGAGGTTGTCAAGTTCTGGGAATCATCCCAAAACCCTTGGTAGAGGTGACTCTGATAGGACCATCAAACGAAGAGGAACTTATCGTGCCAGGTATGTCCGAACAACTTGTGGAAATGATTAACCGTACTGATGCTTTTATTGCTTTGTCAGGTGGCTTAGGTATGATGGAGGAAATTTTTACAATACTATCTTGGGCGAACCTGAACATACACCAGAAACCGATTGGACTATTTAACGCTGATGGATTTTATGATTTTCTTTGTGTGTTTCTTGATGATGCCCGGAGAAATGGGTTCGTATCAAAACTTGTAAAAGAAATCCTATTCACTGCCAGAACTGCCAATGATTTAATTGACCAAATTTTAGCCTTTGAACCACAAATTGACCCTATCATTTCCAAGATAAACTGGTCTGAAAATGATCGTGGTAAGAAGCGTCGGATAAATCTGGATCTTAATCTTTAATTTTCTTTTTAGATGTAGAATTTCAGCTAACCATGTACTGTTTTTAAACTTTTATTCTACTTTTTAAGACATTGGGGACAATGTCTCATTTAGGTTTGGGGGAGGGGAATAGTTGACAAGTATCTTGTTTTTATTTTTCGATTTTTAGTCAAAAATTTTCAAAAAATTCAAAAAAAATTAAAACATTTTTAGAAAAAATTAAAAATATTTTGTGTTTTTCTGTTTTTAACTTGACTAATCAAGTGAAATTGGTGTGGATAGTTGTGTAAGGAATTTCCACTCCTGAGACGTATCTCAACATATTTCTTAACAAGTTAATTTTTGTTTATTTCCTTTTAAATTATTTAATTTGTGAATTCTCCATAATACTGACTAAATTGGATCTTTATATGCTCAGTTGACAGGTATTATCAACATGCATGGTAATATACGACCATGATTTGTACGTGAAAATTTTGTAATATTCAGTGCTCTAGTTTAATTGGAGGAAGCATCTAAAAAGCAATGAGAAAAAAACACATCTGAGATCCGAGTAATTAAGTCCGTAGAGGTGTTTTAACACCTAGTGCCCTAAAGCCAACTGGCTTGGGAGTCACTAGCCCAAAGCTCGCTACATGGATTGAAGATGTTGTAAAAAAAAGATATATGAAATCCTAGTAATTAAGTATGTAAGGGTGTCTTAACACCTAGTGCCCTAAAGCAACTGGCTTGGGAGTCACTGGCCCAAAGCTCGCTACATGGATTGAAGATGTTGTAAAAAAAATATCTGAAATCCGAGTAATTAAGTTGTAAGGGTGTCTTAACACCTAGTGCCCTAAAGCCAACTGGCTTGGAAGTCACTGGCCCAAAGCTCGCTACATGGATTGAAGATGTTATAAAAAAATCAATTGTTAAAAAAAGGTGTGAATTCTGATATAATTTTAGGAAAAAAATATATTACTCTCTTTTCAACAACACTTATGAATATTGTGGGCACAATGATTTGATTAATACCTTGTTGATTGTGTCTATGAAGAATGGTAAAAATAATCGGAGAATTTACTTATTTGGTAATTTAGAAAGAAAGAAAACAACTATTAACTTGGATAAGACGTTTCACTTGTTTAGCCACTAACTTGTTTATTCTCTTTTCTCTTTTCTCTTGTCTTTTTGCTTTTGTGTTCATTAGATTGACGTTTGTGGGTATCGTCACTGTAAGCCCTCACGAGATTACAACTCGTCCACTAGGGACACCTAGTGGTTTAAAGGCTTGTTGCATACGCTAAATGCAACTGTGATCCCTACGAAAGTGGCTTAATTTAATTTTAATTGTTTATTACATTTTATGTTGTCGTTTTTCTCGAGGACTAGCAAAATGTTAGGTTATGGGTATGATGAGCGGAAAATATATCAATATTTACCCCCCATTTTACTTAATATTTTGTATAGTTTCTCGAGTTTTATGAATGTTTTGATATGTTTTAGTTTATTTTAAAAATAAAATAAAATTGGGACTTAATGGAATCAATCAGGATAAAATGTGGAGCAAATAAAGGTAAAAACTGGACTTGACATTTTGATTTTGGAGATTGGAAACTTGAAATGGCGTTCTAACGAAGTACAATTTCGGAAATTTCAACTTTGCGCAATTATCATATTTTGGCCATAACCTTTTACTCTGATATCGGATTGAGGTGATTCAAGTTCTAGATTAAAGAAGACTCAAAGATCTACAACTTTGAAGTTCATAATAATTTCAAATTATGAAGTTTCCATGACCGAAATTGATAAAACATCTGTAAGTGTGTTATGTGTAATTATTAAAGCCATTTTCAAAACAAAATAATAATAATAAAATGAAAAAATGAAAATTGTCAAACTTCCACCAAAATGCTTGCATGTTTGGTGGAGGATTTGGTGCCATGTTTGGTGGAGCAATTGGTGGAGAAATTAGTGGAAGCCTTTAGATTTGCCTATAAATACC
>SKCR01011862.1:0-59560 GCA_019454045.1 Zanthoxylum bungeanum | reverse complement strand
GAATAAAAATAAAATGATGGGGGTTAGGGGATCCATCTTTACTAATTCTAATTTAGAAATCTCCCTTATTATAATATAGAAATTATCAGTGATATTACCAACCGACCATACAAGCGATATCCTCATTAAGTCAGATTTTCAATTAAGTCCAACCGACCATAAAGGCGGTGTTATTATTTGTCCATAAACTAGCCATATAGGCGGTAATTATTTGTCACCTAAAGACCAGCCGTATAGGCAGTGTCACATTATGAAAAATAAACAAAACCAGCCATTAAGGCGGTAATCCATTAATTTAAATTATAATTTCCATATTATAATTAAGGGAGATTGATCTAAACTAAAATAATAAAAGCTTCACCCTTCCCCCAGCGGAAATCTAACTACAAAACATAAAAGAAAAGAAAAGAAAAGAAACTACTACTATTACTGAAAATAAAAATACATAATTTAAATTACAAAAAATAAACAAACAAGATGCAATCCTTAAATTCCTTACAAAAACCTAAGGAAAGTATGAGAATTACAAATAAAATGGCTTGGTATTTATAGGAAAATCTAAAGGCTTCCACCAATTTCTCAACCAATTGCTCCACCAAACATGGCACCAAACATGGAATCAAACATGGCACCAAACATGACACCAAACATGGCACCAAACATGGCATCAAATCTTCCACCAAACATGCAAGCATGTTTGGTGGAAGTTTGACAATTTTTATTTTTATTTATTTATTTGCTTTGAAAATGATTTTAATATTTACACATAACAAACTTCCAGATGTTTTATCAACTTCGGTCATGAAATATTCAGAATTTGAAATTCTTTTGTTCTTCCAAGTTGTAGATCATTGAGTCTTCTTTAATCTGGAACTTGAATCACCTCAATCCGATATCAGTGTAAAAAGATATGTCTAAAATACGACAATTGCGCAAAGTTGGAATTTCTGAAATTGTACTTCGCCATTTCAAGTTTCCAATCTCCAAAATCAAAATTTCAAGTCCCGTTTTTGCCCTTATTTGTTCCACATTTCATCCTAAATGATTCCATTGAGTCCCAATTTTATTTTATCTGGAAAATAAATTAAAACACATAAAAATGTTCATCAAACCCGAAAAACTAAACAAAATATTAGGTAAAAATGGCTGTAAATAGTGATATATTTTCAGCTCATCACACTCCCAAACCTAACATTTTGCTAGTTCTCGAGCAAAATAAAAAAATAAAATGTAAAAAATAATTAAAATTAAACTAAGCCACTTTTGTAGGGATCACGGTTGCATTTAGCTTATGCAACAAGCCTTTAAACCAATATGTGTCCCTAGTGGATGAGTTGTCGTCTCGTGAGGGCTTACAGCAACGATACCTACAAATGCTTTACAAAAGTAAAAAGATAATAAAACTAATGCACAAAAAAGCAAAAAGACAAGAGAAAAGAGAAGAAACAAGTTAGTGACTACCAGGTGAAACTTCTTATCCAAGTTAATAGTTGTTTTTCTTTCTTTCTAAATTACCGAATAAGTAAATTCTCCGATTATTTTTACCATTCTTCTTATACACAGTCGACAAAATATTAATCAACTCATTTTACCCACAATAGTCACAAGTGCAGTTGAGAAGAGAGTAATATTTTTGTCCTAAATTTATATCAGAATTTACACCTTTTTAAGCAATGGAATATTTTTTTCGGAATTTTCTGATTTTTTTTATTTTTATTTTTATTTACATACAATATCATCAATCTATGTAGCGAGCTTTAGGCCAGTGACTCCTAAACCAGTTGGCTTTAGGGCACTAGGTATTAAGACACCCCTACGGACTTAATTACTCAGACTTCAGATATATATATTTTTTCTAACATCTTTGATCCATGTAGCAAGCTTTGGGCCAGTGACTCCCAAACCAGTTGGCTTTAGGGCACTAGGTGTTAAAACACATTTACAAACTTTTTTTTTATCCCATTGTTTTTTTAGGTGCTTTCTCCAATTAAACTAGAGTACTGAATACTACAAACTTTTCAATTACAGTTCATGTCCGTATGTTACCATATATGTTGATAATACTCGCTAATTGAGCATATGAAGATTCATTTTAGTCAGTTTAATGGAGAATTCAAAAATTAAATAATTCAAAAGGAAATAAACAACAATTAACCTGTTACGAAATTGGTTGAGATACGTCTCAGGAATGGAAATTCCTTACACAGTTATCTCAAATCCTATTTCACCAGATTAGTCAAATAAAAACACAAAAACACTAAATATATATTTTTTAAAATTTTTAATTTTTTCAAAAAATTTTGACTAAAAATCGAAAATAACACAATAAAAATAAGATACTATTCAATTATTCCTCTCCCCCAAACCTAAATGAGACATTGTCCCCAATGTCTAAAAAAGTAGAAGAAGAGTTGAGAAGATAGTACCTAATTAGCTGAACTTCTAGATCTATAAAGGAAATTTAAGGTTGAGATCTAGATTTATTCGACACTTCTTACCACGATCATCTTAAGACCATTTTATCTTGGAAAGGACATGGTCAATTTGTGGTTTAAAGGCTAAGATTTGGTCAAGTAAATCCTGGCAGTTCTGGCACTGAAGATGAGTTCTTTCAGAGGTTTTGTCACGAACCCATCTCTCTGGGCATCATCAAGAAACACATAAAGAAAATTATAAAATCCATCAACGTTAAACAGCCCAATCGGTTTCTAGTGTATGTTCAAGTTCGCCCAAGATAACACTATAAAAATTTCCTCCAATGTGCCCAAGCCTCATGGCAAAGCAATAAAAGCATCAACACAGTTAATCATTTCTACCAGTCGTTCAGAAATCATGGCACGATCAGTTCCTCGCCGTTTGATAGTCCAATAAGATTCGCCTCCACCAATGGTTTTAGGATGATTCCCAGAACTGGACTGCCTCCTTCCTGTACGGCCTTTGAAATGATTCCCATTATTCCAAGATTGCCACCGCCATAACTAGGTGCATATTCTTCTTAGCTATGACTCGACCCAATTTCCGTACTGCCTCAACGTATTGTGGCTTGGTACCAATACTAGTACCGCAAAACACAGATATTTTCAACTCATCTTCGTGAAGTAGCTTCCATTTTTTTTTTATGTATTTCTTTCTCAAATCTGGATGCCTTCAAAAGTGCAATAACGGGCTGAATTTATAGTACCTGAAAAGGATGAGTAATAATAACACTAGTATCTTACAAAGGACGGTTGTTAGCTAAACAATAAAAGAAATCGTGAAAGGTCAAAAAGTCTGGATCCTGTCTACGAAAATAAAGATAGTTACAACAGAAAAGCAAATCAAAGCAATTATTAAGGCAACGAAATTATGTACGCAATACGCCACTCGCTTGGTATAAATTCATTAGGATGTGTCTCAAGAATTCATTCTTTACTCAGCCATCACTAATGAATTAGCTCTCATCTTTGTGATTGCCAAACACCCTTCCTTTTTAAATGCTCCGTTTGTGATTTTCCCTGAAAAACTAACACACAAAATTAAAAACTATACAACATGTATACACAAAATATGAAAACAAAAATTACAACAAATTGCATGGGTTGCCTCCCTACTAGAGCTAAATTTTTCATCTTCAGCCAGATGTGACTGAAATCCATCTGTCAAGGAGGTTTCAGTGTGATTTTGGATGTCCGATTAAAGACATTCTCATGTGCATTGCTTTTGAAGGGTCTCTTCCAACGGTAAGGTGGCAAAAAGAATTTTGTCCCATTCAGTGCTTGTGCCACCTTTTTAAACTTTATCACTTCAGTGGTTCCTGAAAATAAAGAAAGAAAATCAGGATGTCTCGTATGGTGCTTGACTTTGAATGGAAGTTCCATTCTTTCAAGCTTCTGGGCGATATCTCTGATTTGTACTCCCCAAAACAATGATGTTTCTCGTGAAATCACTGGATCTTCAATATGGTCAGTCATTTGCTCCTCCATTTGTACATCTTCCTCCATATTTTCTTCACATATGTATTTTAGGATTTCCGCATTCAGCTCTTCATTTGTCATTTTTGAAATACATGTTCCATAAGTGTCAACCTGAGGATGTAAAGATGTGTATGATTTTAGGTCTTCATCCTCTGTAGTTGATGTGTCTGGCTCAGATAGATCTTCTTTAAACAGTTGTGCAATGAATGCTCCAAAATCTTCAACCAGAGGATGTAAAGATGTGTCTGTCTGTAAGTATTTATCTTCTGTGATTGGTATGAACGATTCGGGTAGCTCTTCTTCAAACATCATTGCAATGCATGCTCCAAGATCTTCATTGTGAGGATACAGAGTTTCATCTTCAATTTTTGTTGGTACAAACAGCTCTGCTTCTTCATCTTTGTCAGAATCCGAATAATAAAAATCAAATAGAGACTTTGCTGGTTTGGGCTCCTGAACTGATATCTCTGGTTCTTGATACTACTTAGCATCTTCCTCTGTTAAAGTGTCACCGTGAAATGCTTGGTACTCGAAGGCTTCGTCAGTTTCATCTGAAAATGTTTTTTGAGGTATGTAGCTCTGGTTTTCTGTTAATTGTCTCGTTTGATCTGTCAGTCTCTGAATGGATGCTGATTGTCTCTGAATACTTTCAAGTTGATTCTGGAATGTTTCAAACATTGTATCCAACATTTCGTCTTTTTTCTTGAACCAATCTTTGAGCATGTCAACCATCTGATCTTCCTTTGATGGTTCTGGTTCTTGATGAAAATCGTAGGTAGATGGTGGATAAGATGGAAGATGTGGTTCTGTGAAATATGTTGGCTCTTCGTACCTTGATTGATTCCGATAATTCTGCCACTCTGAAATGTATATGCATTGATCGCTCGGGTGGCTACCATCGTATATCACACAGCTCCCCATTGCGTTCCGATGAGCAAATGTAGTATTGCCTTGTTCTGACATCCAATGATAATTAGGCTGGACAACATGCCTCAGAAAATCGGACTGTTGCTCCCTGATTTGGGGTGTATCTTCTTCTAGTAAAGCTTGTAATCTTTCTATCTCCCAATAAAGATCCATGTCACCCACCTGAAAAAAAAAAGAAGGAAATAAAAATTACAGATAAAAATAAAGAAAATTAGATAGATTCAAAATAATAACTCAATAAAAATAAGTCCCCGGCAACGGAGCCAAAAACTTGACCGATGTAATCACACACGTATAACGCAAGTGCATGTATCGTTCAAGTAGTATAAAAATATCGATCCCACGAGGACTTAATTCCATTTTGTTATTAATTATTGATACTATTTATTTATAAGTAACTAATTATAGGGAGAAGAGAATGATTGCTTGGTTGGTTGGTTGAATGTGGATTTGCTAAATAAATAAATTAAAGACACAAAATAAAATACTAAGGAAAATAACAAAAGACACAAAATACCTAGGGTTGTGACTCCACACAATATTATTCTAAAGATGAATTGATTCTCTTATATATGTGTAATAAATTAATTTGCTAACCTGGAACACGAAGTTATGCAAAAGCCTCTGTCGATGGTCAGACGCAAATACCCAAATAACACAATTAATCATATGTCTATGTTAACCGAATTATCTGAATTCATTAAGTTCAAGTTCCAATTATGGCTACCCTCGGCCGACATGTATATGTCTATCCTGTAAGGAAATCTATTAAAGGGTTATCTATCCTCAAGGAAGATCGTGAGCTATTGAATCTAATGTTGAAACCTAAAATCCCTTTTCCAAGTTCATTTTAAGTTTACCACATCAATCTTATTGGTAATCAGGCAACAAGAAGCATTAAGCTTAAGATTCAATAAATAAACTAAAGAATTACCCAATATATAATTAAATCAATTATTAATTATGTGAATATTATGTTTCATCACTTTCCTAGAATAAAAATAAAATGTTGGGGGTTAGGGGATCCATCTTTACTAATTCTAATTTAGAAATCTCCCTTATTATAATATAGAATTATCAGTGATATTACCAACCGACCATACAGGCGGTATCCTCATTAAGTCATATTTTCAATTAAGTCCAACTTACCATAAAGGCGGTGTTATTATTAGTCCATAAAACAGCCATATATGCGGTAATTATCTGTCACCTAAAGACCAGCCATATAGGCAGTGTCACATTATGTCAAATAAATAAAACTAGCCATTAAGGTGGTAATCCATTAATTTAAATTATAATTTCCATATTATAATTAAGGGAGATTGATCTAAACTAAAATAATAAAAGATTCACCCTTCCCCCAGCGGAAATCTAACTACAAAACATAAAAGAAAAGAAAAGAAAAGAAACTACTACTATTACTGAAAATAAAAATACATAATTTAAATTACAAAAAATAAACAAACAAGATGCAATCCTTAATTTCCTTACAAAGACATAAGGAAATCATGAGAATTACAAATGAAATGGCTTGGTATTTATCGGAAAATCTAAAGGCTTCCACCAATTTCTCCACCAATTACTCCACCAAACATGGCACCGAACATGGCATCAAATATGGTACCAAATATGGCATCATATCCTCCACCAAACATGCAAGCATGTTTGGTGGAAGTTTGACAATTTGTATTTGTATTTATTTATTTATTTTTTTTGCTTTGAAAATGATTTTAATAATTACACATAACAAACTTCCAGATGTTTCATCAACTTTGGTCATGAAATATTCAGAATTTGTAATTGTTTTGTTCTTCAAAGTTGTAGATCTTTGCGTCTTCTTTAATCTGGAACTTGAATCACCATAATCCGATATCATAGTAAATAGTTATGTCTAAAATACGACAATTGCGCAAAGTTGGAATTTCTAAAATTGTACTTCGCCATTTCAAGTTTCCAATCTCCAAAATCAAAATGTCAAGTCCCGTTTTTGCCCTTATTTGTTCCACACTTCATCCTAAATGATTCCATTGAGTCCCAATTTTATTTTATCTGCAAAATAAACTAAAACACATCAAAACGTTCATCAAACCCAAGAAACTAAACCAAATATTAGGTAAAATGGGTTGTAAATAGTGATATATTTTCCACTCATCATCTTGCATCGAGCTTAACTATTTTCTTTATTTATAAATTTGATTTTGTATCTCCACCCCTTACTGACTCTGGTTATCTTAAGCTTCTGTACTTTATCCTTTACTTATCTTTTTAACTTCCTCTTTCTCTTTCTACTTTCCTGGGTGGGTATCTTTAGAACTTTATTATCTATTCTCGTAGCTTATCTTGAGCTTTTGATAATCCACTAAGATAACTACAAAAGGTTTCTCAACTTGGGAAAAGAGCATGGTTACTATTATAAGAAAGAATATTCGAAAAGCTTGGGAATTTCTTACTAACCTGTCTATAGAGCTTGAAGACATACTCGAGGATCAGATACTGAATAGGTAGTGCCTGGCATACTAGTTGTAGACAACAGAACTTGACGACGCTGTTCTAGGCTCGCGGCCTAGTTGGGAGTACGAAATAACATGGAGTCGCCACCCGGTGTGAACCGGGATAAAGATTTAAGGCCGCACTCACCCCTCGCAAGGGAAGACCTCAAACCATTGGGTTCAGAATGGTCCCTTACTTATGTCACTTGTGATGATATGATTTGTGCAATAAACTAACCGAATCTATTCAACATTCATGCTCAAGGGTACTTAGATCTAATATGCTTTCATCCAAATAACTCCACGCAATATAACACAACAAGCATATTGAACCATTAAATCAACATGTATAAATCATTACCCAAACAAATCATAAACTAAGAACATGCATAATGAACGACCTAAACATGCTTTAACAAATAAATAACAAACTAAATTAAACCATGCTTTAAATAATAAACAAATAACCTAAAGACTATAACATGCTTAAATACAAGTTTGGATGAGACGAGATACGTGTATCTTAAGTGGTACGTGGCATTGTATCCCGAGTGCAGACCATACTACCGTCCATTCGGAATCGGCTATGGAATTTACGTCCGGGTTTCCATCCGATATACCACAAAAGGGAACACATATCCCGCTCATCCAACAATCACATCATGCTTCAAACGACTCTCATGCAATTATATATCAAAATAAATAAAACAAAAATAAAAAAGATAAGTAAAAAAGGTACCCTCAGGTCTAACCTCTTTTATTGTCTCACGAAAGGGCGTTACACGTCCGTTGGAAGGGTGAATGATCCGCAACTCTTTTGGTTCACCAACTCAACGTCTTTCCTCGCTGTTTTGCTGTTCAGGCTGCTGTTTTTACTCCGTTTCGCTGCTGTTCTGTTGTATTTTCTGGTCGCTATTTTAGGGTAATTAAGGGACTGGTTTGTGCAGTTTTTGGGGACTGTTTTGTGCAGTATTTGATGCAGTTTTGTGGCTAAAATCTGGACAGTTTCAGGGGTTTATGGGGGCTGTTTTGAGGTGATTTGGAGGGCAGGTTTCTGGCTGTTTGGGCAGTGTTTGTGCGTGTAGGGCTGTGTGTGTAGGGCTGTGTGTGCGTGAGTTTGGTTAGTGTACTGGCCTGTGTTTGTGCGTGTAGGGCTGTATGTGGCGTGTAGAGCTGCTTGGACACGTGAAGGTGTGAATGGTCGGTGAGTGGGTTGTGGGCTAGTTGAGGTAGTGGAGATTGGCGTGCAGCTGTACGTGGAGCAAGGGGTTGTTGGGCGTTGAATTGGTGAAGGATTAGCGTGTGAAGCAGGCTTGTGGTGGCTTTGGCATGGCGTTCGCTGAGTTTAGGCGTGAAGGTGAAGTTTGTGTGGAGCGTGATGCGAGGGCAATGTGGCGAGAGAAGTGGTGCGTGGTGTGCAGGTGATGGCTGCGTGAAGTTAGGTGGCAGGGGCGTGGGTGTTGTGGCAAGGCGTGAGCAGGTGGCAAGGGCGTGGGCTGGTGTAAGGGCAGGCGATGCGCTATGTGGCGAGAGGGTGACGAGGGCTTTAGGGTTTTAGAGTTATTATTTTTTTGTATTTTTTGTGTGAATCTGTTAGCCAGCCCGGGTTTAGATGTGTGGGTTAAGGGTTCTTTTTATACGCCAAGGGAGGGGATTTACCTTCTTGGAGAAGGAATAAGATTGTGTATTGATAAGGAATATCTTTAATTAAAATGTGATAGGAAAATCTTTAATTAGTGGAATTAATTTGATTTGTTCTTTTTAATTAAGGATATGATTATTTAAATTGGTAGGTAATTTAATTAAATTAGGAATGTGATTTATGTATTTTAGGAAAGGGATTTAATTTAATTTAGGAAGGTGATTTAATTTGTGAAATGTGTTTTAATTTAATTTAATTTTGTTTTAATTATTTAATTTGTGAGATGTGTTTAAAATGTTTTAATTATTTAATTTGTGAGATTGTTTTAAATGTTTTAATTATTTTTGGATGTGGTTTAATGGGTTTGGTGTGTTTTAAAAAAAGAGGTCCAACAAGCGAACCCGAAGCGAAACAAGCGAGTTAAATCTGACAAAATACTAATTCCCAACTTTTACCCTTCCAACGTCCGTTTCTCGCGGCTTTCACAACTAAAGAGGTAGTGTCTCCATACGAGACTCATCATCGGGCTAATATGCAAAAATGCAATGCCTACAGTCGCCCCCACTTTGATGGGACTTGTTCAGTGTGTGACAATGACAATCTTATCAAAGTACATGCAATGCATTTTTACTTACCTGGCTCGCCAGCTGTCACCTGGTCTGCCTGCTGTGCTGAGTTGATAGTGCTAAACCCCGTACCTAGGGTGTCGCGGTAGTCCACAGTGCCAAACTTGGCGTGCTAAACCTCATACCTAGGGTGTCGCGGTAGTCCACGGTAGTCCACATACTCTACGGTAGTCCACATACTCCTCGGTAGTCCACGATAGTCCATATAGTCAACATTATCCACGGTAGCCCACGATAGTCTACATTCTTCACGGTAGTCCACGGTAGTCCACATAATCCACGTACTCCACGGTAGTCCACGGTAGTCCACATAGTCCATATACTCCACGATAGTCCACATAATCCACAGTAGTCCTCGGTAGTCCACATAATCCACATTCTCCTCGGTAGTCCACGGTAGTCCACATAATCCACGTTGTCCTCGGTAGTCCACATAATCCACATACTCCACGGTAGTCCACATAGTCCACGGTAGTCCTCGGTAGTCCACATAATCCACATAGTCCACGGCAGTCCACGATAATCCACGGTAGTCCTCGATAGTCCACATAGTCCACGATAGTCCACAGTAGTCCTCGGTAGTCCACATAATCCACATGCCGTATCTGGCGTGCTAACCCCGTACCTAGGGTGTCGCTGTGGTCTGAATGCCGTACCTGCGTGCTAACCCCGTACCTAGGGTGTCACAGTTGCGTCTCCGTACCTAGAGTGTCGTAATTGTCTAAATGCTAACCCCGTACCTAGGGTGTCGCAATGACGCCTCCGTACCTAGAGTGCCACAAATGTCTGAATGCTAACCCCGTACCTAGGGTGTCGTGGTGACGCCTCCATACCTAGAGAGTCACAAATGTCTAAGTGCTAACCCCGTACCTAGGGTGTCGCAGTGACGCCTCCGTACCTAGAGTGCCACAAATGTCTGAATGCTAACCCCGTACCTAGGGTGTCGCGGTGACGTCTCCATACCTAGAGAGCCACAAATGTCTGAATGCTCCACATGTCGTACCTGACGTGCTAACCCCGTACCTAGGGTGTCGCTGTGGTCTGAATGCTAACCCCGTACCTAGGGTGTCGCAGTGACGTCTCCGTACCTAGAGAGCCACAAATGTCTGAATAGTCCACATGCCGTACCTGGCGTGCTAACCCCGTACCTAGGGTGTCGCAATAGTCTGAGTGCTAACCCCGTACCTAGGGTGTCGCTGATATGATGATGGTTCATTTCCGAACCGTGCTCCATTTTCGGAGTGCCATTTTCGGCGAGTGATGAGATAACGGTCCATTTCCAAACCGTGCTCCATTTCCGGAGTGCCATTTCCGGCATGCTAAACCTCATTTTCGAGGCATCGCTGATATGATGATGGTCCATTTCCGAACCATGCTCCATTTTCGGAGTGCCATTTTCGGCATGCTAAACCCCATTTCCGAGGCATCGCTGATATGATGATGGTCCATTTCCGAACCGTGATCCATTTTCGGAGTGCCATTTTCGGCATGCTAAACCCCATTTCCGAGGCATCGCTGATATAATGATGGTCCATTTCCGAACCATGCTCCATTTCCGGAGTGCCATTTTCGGCATGCTAAACCCCATTTCTGAGGCATCGCTGATGTGATGATGGTCCATTTCCGAACCGTGCTCCATTTTCGGAGTGTTACTGTGATGTGGTGTGATGAGGTCCATTCCCGAACTGTCACCGTGTTGTGGTCCATTCCCGAACCGATCTCCATTCCCGGAGTGTTACTGTGATGAGGTGTGATGAGGTCCATTCTCGAACCATCACCGTTTTGTGGTCCATTCCCGATCCGATCTCCATTCCCGGAGTGCCATTCTCGACGTGCTCATTCCCGAGCTGTCCATTCCCGGACTATATCTCCATTCCCAGCGTGCCATTCTCGGCGTGTCCATTCCCGGACTATATCTCCATTCTCGGAGTGCCATTCCCGGCGTGCCATTCTCGGTGTGTCCATTCTCGGCGTGTCCATTCTCGAGCTGTCCATTCCCGGACTATATCTCCATTCTCGGAGTGCCATTCCCGGTGTGCCATTCTCGGCATGCTTATTCTCGAGCTGTCTATTCCCGGACTATATCTCCATTCTCGGAGTGAAATTCCCGGCGTTCTCATTCTCGAGCTGTCCATTCCCGGACTATATCTCCATTCTCGGAGTGCCATTCCTAGCGTGCCATTCCCGGCGTGCCATTCTCGGCGTGATCATTCCCGAGCTGTCCATTCCCGGACTATGTCTCCATTTTCGGAGTGCCATTCCCGGCGTGCCATTCCCGGCGTGCTCATTCCCGAGCTGTCCATTCCCGGACTATATCTCCATTCTCGGAGTGCCATTCTCGGCAGAACTGATCTGAAGTGATGCGGGCCTCGCCCCCAGAATGCCATGCCAGGAAAAAACTGATCTGATGCTATGTGGGCCTTCCCCCCAGAATGCCATACCTGGCAGAAACTGATTTGATGCTATGTGGGCCTCGCCCCCAGAATGTTATATCTGGCAGAATTGATCTGATGTCTTCATACCCGGAGTGCCATACCCGGCAAAACTGATGCTGATAATGATATGGGCCTCGCCCCAAATTTTTTGGTAAATGAATTTGAAATTCATAAAAGTGTATTAGATACACTTTATGCCAACAACCAATAACACAACTCTCCTATATTTCTCTTCATCTCTCTCACGCCCAAAAGGGCAGTCTTCTTTCTTCACTGCACAGCCGAGAATGGCAAGAAGAGATAAGGAATTTTTCTAGCAAAAATTCCTAATGTGCTAGCGCACAATCGGGGTCACGCGAAGGTGATAGGGAACCGTACACGTGAGCATGGAATCATACAAAGCTTGGAGCTTGGAGGGATCACCATTGCCGAATTTTGGAGAGCCCAAAATAGTGGACTGTCGTGACTTCAAGGAGGGCATAAAAGAATTTTTGTTCTTCGTCGCATCCCTCAACCGCTCGATGTAAGTATTCCGCAACTTCCTCGTGTATTCGCACTTATGTTTTATGCTTGATAATCGATCCTCGGGACTTATAGATTTCCCAATATTTCAATCACCCCATACGCCTAACTAGTACTCCTGGGGCTTTATGTATCGCCGTCCACCAAGCGACTGAACTAGAGCCAGAAATGCTGATCCATACTACTACCTGACCCTGAAACTAAGGTCTAGAGGAGTTATGTATTGTCGTACCCTAGTCCTGAACTAGGATTTAGAGGCATCAATCATCCCTAGTCCTTAACTATGTGTACACACGTTCTATGTCCATCACTTCCATAAGGTTTATACTGAGGTGGGTTTTCCCCCTATGCCTCCATAAATCATAAACTCTAGCTTTGAAAATATCTATTTTCAAATCATGGCTCAAACATTCACGTTTAAGAAATAACTAGAAATTATCTTGGCTAATGCCCTAAAATATTTTAAAAGTAAGTCTCGAGGCAGAAGAAATAAATTGGAATCAGTTTGAGAAAATGGAGTCCACTCACAGATTTGGAGTCTAGCTGATATTGATTCAATTCTCCGAAGGAATTTTTGGTTCCCGCAATGACTTTTAATGGGTAACTTAATTAGAATATAAATTGTGGAATATACTTCAAAACTAATATCGCTATATGATGTTCTATGTTTGTGACAAGATATATTACATGCATATAAGATGATATGAAATCTTTCGGGTGGTCTCTAATATCTTAAGTTAAAATTTAATTGGCTAAACAATTATCCTGAGAAATGGCCACGCATCGAGATGATAGACATTGCGCTTCACGACGCTCACACGAGTATGATTGAAGCAGAAAGTTTCCCTGTATCGCGTCACGACGCTTACTCAAGCAGGCTGAGACAAAGAGCTTCATTTGTTTCGCAGAGCGATGCTCACGCGATAAAATAAAAATAGAGGCAATCATCATAATATTGGGACTCAATGAAATCATTAAGGATGAAATGTGGGTCAAATAAGGGCAAAAATTGGACTTGATATATTAATTTTGGAGATTGGAAACTTGAAAGGGCGTTCTAACGAGGTGCAGTTTCGGAAATTCTAGTTTTACACAACTATCGTATTTTAGGCATAATGTTTTATTCCGATATCGGATTGAGATAATTTAAGTTCCAGATTAAAGAAGACTCAACGATATACAACTTTGAATAACAAAATAATTTCGAATTCCGAAGATTTCATGACAGAAATTGATGAAACATCCAGAAATGTGTTATACGTAATTATTAAAGTAATTTTCAAAGCAAAAAAATAAATAAAAAATAAAAATAGTCAAGCTCCCACCAACCATGATAGCAATTAATAATAGATTTGGTGGAGCAATTAGTGGAGGAATTAGTGTAGCAATTAGTGGAGTAATTAATAATGGATTTGGTGGATGATTTGATGGAGGCAAAATTTTGCTTATAAATACCAAGCCATTTCATTTGTAAATTCATACTTTCTTCTTTGAAATTCCTTAAGAATAACTAAGAAAATTGTATCTTGTTTGTTTATTTACAGCTTTCAGTAATTAATTTCCGCTTTCGCACTTTCTTTTCTTTACTTTTCAGTTTTTATTTTCCGCAATTTACTTTTACGCACAGTACTTTCCTTTCTTTACTTTTTCAATTTTTACTTTTCAAGCAATGAGGATGTAACTCCCCCTTACTGGGGTGAAAGGTAAAGCTTTTATTATTTCTATTTAGATTAATCTACAATAATAATAATATAATAACTATTTAAAATCTGACTTAACGAGGATACCGCCATATTGGTCGGTTGGTAATTAATTATAAATTGGTTTTAACCTGACTAAGCATGGATACCGCCTGGTTGGTCGGTTGGTAATTAATTATTAATTTGACTTAATCAGGATACCGCCTATATGGCTGGTTGATAATTATCACGCAAAGTTAATATATTATATTAGGGGAGATATCTAAACTAGTAGTAATAAAACTAGATCCTTTTACCTCAGCATTTTCTTTTATTGTACTTTTACTTTATTTACTTTTCAGCAATTTACTTTTCAGCAATTTACTTTCAGCATTTACTCTTCAGCAATTTACTTTCCAGTAATTTAATTTCCTGCATTTACTTTCCAGTAATTTAATGTCCATCATTTACTTTATGTCTTTTCTTTTATTTAAGTTTTTACTACCCGTAAATATGTGTCGTAAGTAAGCCAATTATCTGGGGTTGTGATGAAATCCAATATCACCGATTTATAAGGGGTTAAATTATAGTTTGGGTAATATAAATGTTTATTTATTGAGCCTTAATCATAATGCTTTTTATTAACTGGCCATTAATAAAATTGAACTGGTAAACATAAAATGAACTTGGAAAATAGATTTTAGGTTAAAGACCTTAGACTCAATAGCCCACGATCTTCCTTGAGGATAGATAACCCTTTAATAGATTTCCTTACAGGATAGGAATATACCTGTCGGGCGGGGGGTAGCCATAATTGGAACTTAATATTAATGAATTCAAATAACTTGGTTAACATAAGAATATGATTAATTGGATTATACTGGGTATTTGTATTTGACCATCGGAAGAGGCTTTTACATAATTTCGTGTTCCAGGTTAATAAACCAATATATTACACAAACGTAAAATGACCATTTCATCTTTAAAAATGATATTGTAAGGATTCACAACCGTGGATAGTTGTATAAATTTGAATTTTCTTCAATCTACTTTCAAGTAATTTTATTTACTTGTTTTAATTTTAAAATCACCACCCAATCAAACAATCAATCCATTAGATACTTGTAAACATTTAACTTCATAAATTGATAACAAAAAGTTTTAAGTCCTCGTGGGATCGATACTTTTTATACTACTTGAACGATACGTGCGCTTGCGTTATACGCGTGTGATTACGCCGGTCAAGTTTTTGGCGCCGTTACCGGGGACTTATTTATCTTTCACTATTAGTTTTGAGGTTAGATACCTTTACTTGTGTCTAATTTTCTTTTTCTTATTATTTTTATTTTCTTGTATTTCAGGTTCTCATAAACTACATGAGACGAACCAGAAGTTTGGAAATCCGACTGCTTGACCCAGAGATTGAAAGAACCATCAGACAGTTGAGAAGGGAAAGGCGAGAAGGCCAAGAAGCACTGATCAACATGAAACCTGAACCTTTGGAGGTTGCACCACCAATTCCTATTCGTGACAGAACTATTCATGTGGTTGATGGACTCATTTCCTGTATTGTACTTCCTCCCTTACTAGCAAATGCGTGTGACATCAAAACATGCATTCAGATGATTCAGCAATCAGTTCAGTTTGGGGGGGAATGCAACTGAGGATCCTAATGCCCATATCAGCAACTTCCTGGAAGTTTGTGATACTTTCAATTATAATCGAGCAGCTGAAGAAGCAATGAGACTACGAGTTTTTCCATATTCTTTGAAAGACAGAGCAAAAGCTTGGCTACATTCACTATCAGCAGGTTCTATCACAACTTGGAACACTCTAGCCACCAAATTCCTTGCAAAGTACTTTCCACCAGCCAGACCAGCAAAGTTGAGGAATGACATCACATCCTTCGTGCAGCAAGATTAAGAATCCCTCTGCGAAGCTTGGGAAAGATTCAAAGATTTGCTCCGAAAATGTCCTCACCATGAGATTCCAAAGTGGCTTCAAGTCCAAACTTTATATAATGGACTTTCTGGACTAATGAGAACCATAATTGATGCTGCTGCTGGAGGAGCTTTGACGGCAAAAGGAGAAGATCAAGCCTGGGACTTAATCGAATAAATGGCTAACAACAATTCCTTGTGGCCAACAGAAAGAAGCATGATCTAGAGAATTGCAGGAATATATGAAGTTGGAGCCAACTCAGCAGTGAATACTAAGTTGGATCAGATGTGCAAATACCTGGAAACACTCAGCGCACAAGTTGTAAACATTACCGGAACCACAAGTTCAACATATGGAGGAGCACCAGAGCCAAACCAATATAAAGAAACGGTGAATTACGTCAACAATTTCAACAGACAGTGGAACAATCCATATTCCAACACCTATAACCCAGGGTGGAGGAATCATCCTAATTTCGCATGGAGCAACAATTCAGGGCAGATAAACAACCCACCACCCGGATTCCAACAGCAAAAAAAAGGCTATGAGCAGGCAAATGAAACAGGAATAGCAGAAGTGTTGACCCATTTGAAAAAGATAGAAGCAAAACATGACTCTCAAGTAGCTAGTTATGATGCTTTGTTCCAATCCCATGCAGCATTAATTCAAAGTCAATATGCTTCTATTAAAGCACTGGAGAATCAAATTGGACAACTGGCCAATGCTCAGAGTTACAGACCGCCAGGTAACCTTCCTAGCAACACAGAACCAAATCCAAGGAACATGGGGAATGAGAAATGTCATGCCATCATTTTAAAAAGTGGTACTGAAATCAATAATGTTGGAATCAAGGCAACAATTGAAGAGGTTCCTAAAGATGCAGTTCCACAGATGGATGAAAAAGAAGCAAAGGAAAAAGATCAAGAAAAATTCACTCCACCTCCACATTTTCCACAGCGTCTCCAGAAAAACAAACTAGATAAACAGTTTGCTCGATTCTTGGAGGTGTTCAAAAAGCTGCATATCAACATTCTATTTGCAGAAGCATTGGAACAAATGCCCAGTTATGTCAAATTCATGAAAGATATTCTTTCACAAAAGCGGAGATTAAGAGATTACGAGACAGTAGAACATTGACAGAAGAATGCAGTGCAATCATTCAGATGAAACTTCCCTCAAAGTTGAAAGATCCTGGCAGTTTCACTGTTCCTTGCACCATATGAGAACATGACTTCGGTAAGGCTTTGTGTGATTTAGGTGCGAGTGTTAATTTGATGCCTTTTCTATTTACGGGAAACTGCATATTGGAGAAACAATGCCCACCTCAATCTCTCTACAACTTGCTGATAGAACGCTAATATTTTCGAGAGGTGTAGTTGAAGATGTGCTGGTCAAAGTTGACAAATTCATTTTCCCAGCAGATTTTATTATCCTTGATATGGAGGAAGATGAAGATGAAGACGTGCCGATCATCATCGGGAGACCATTCTTGGCTACAAGTCGAACAATTATTGATGTAAAAAATGAGAACTAACCATGAGGGTACAGGACCAAGAAGTAACATTCAATGTTTTCAAAGCCATGAATTTCCCGAATGATGAGAAGGAGGAATGTTTCCGACTTGATGTGATACATAGTACCATCCAGAACTCCAATGCATGTTGGACAATTATAACCAATAGCGTCACTATTTGTACAGATCACGGTGTTGTTGTACAAATTAACTATGTGACAAAGGAGATTGCACTCTTATCATTTGTGATTAGATCACCTAGATGTATAAATGATAGGAGGTCCTTATGATTTGTTCCTGGATTGAGAATGATATGAGACAGTATCAATCCATGAAGGATAAATCATTAAATATCCCTAGTCAAAGTATTATCGAGATCGACATCGATAAATACGTAAAAGACTGGTATTACACTTGTGCGCGTTTGTGAGGGCACAACGACATAGTTCTCATATATTTGGGTATAGGATACTTATACAAGTGTAATAGGAGGTTGTGTTTTACCGATGGTACGAGAAACAGCTTCGCTCTGGATAGACCCCCTCGGAATTCCATTGGTAGTATGACTATGTGTCTATGGAAGTCCGAAATCAGGGTAGGTGTATTTGTTCTTAACCTGAGACTTGCACCGTTAATACTTGCGACGATCAATATACTTTGGTTGCGGTCGTCCTGGACTTTAACAGGTTCTGTGTACGCCAATGCTGGGTATATTGAGAATCGTAGTGTGTATAGGGTATAATGTCAAGATGGAAGTATCACTCCAGTCATAGTGGAGATGATGGTCACAAAGGATACGGAACTCGTTCTCTTATATGCTCGAGCTATCGGGATATTATGACTAGGTCATGTTTATCCGATTATAGAGACTATTTACCAGAGATCCGACATGTGCTTCGTACGGGGCAGACACAATTCCAGCCCCATGCCTAGCACGTGATCATCCGATATTGGATCGACATACGCAATACTACGTATACTACGTCTGATATAGATCATTTATTATCCTGTAAGGATATTTCTGGAGAATTGGGTAGGCATGGCGCTTTGCTAGAAGCCAACCTTATCTTGTAAATCAGTAAAATGTAGTACGAGGTACTTACGTGTTCGGATAGAACGACGACCGAATTTACTGCCAACATATCTAGGGATCTCATGGGTCGCTTCCCAAAGATTCACCGATGACGTATGACTCGCACTCTAAATTAATCTGGGATTAATTAGAAGAGAGATAAAATAATCTGGGATTAATTGCAGAAATATTTTATCTGGGATATAAAATACCATTAAAAGAGAGATAACGACTAATTTGGAATTAATCTATAAATTAATATATTCGATATATTAAACGAAATTGGATTTCGACGCAAAATTAAAATTAGATTTTAATTCGGGCGAATGAGTTAATTTAGAATTAATTCGTTAGCGACGTGAATAGTGATTTCGCTAGGCATAATTATTTAATTACGACGCAACGAAAAATTCGTTAATTTGGAATTAGCGAACCTGAGCCCGAGATTATTTTCGAGCGCATTCGCATTTCGAATTCGAGTGCGGCACGCAAGTCACATCAAGCATCAAATCGCTAGTCACATCAAGCGTCAAATCATGTCACTTTGAGTGATGTGACACTTGATTGATTGATGTGATTGATTGATGGTAGTTGTTGGAGTTGTTGGAAAGCTTTACCATTTGACTTTTTGGAAGCCAAAAAGTGGTAAATCACTTTTTTATTTTTGGAAAATATATAAGTGTATTTGATACATAAAATCCATACAACTTACACAACTCTCTTTTCCTCTCATCTCTCTCTTCTTCACACGCCCATGGAGGGGCAAAAATAACTTACTGGTTCAGGTTTTCCGTGAGATATGGAAGCTTGAGTGGTGATTTTTGTGGCAAAAATCACAAGAGCTAGCACTCCGAGAGACATGCGAAGGTGATAGGGAAGTCCACCCATGAGCCGAGAATCAAATCACGAAGCTTGGAGCTTGATGAAGATGCCCAAAAGCCGAAAATGGGGACTGGTTGCACTGCCACTGCCGAGTCCACTGCCAGGCAGAAAATAAAGTTTTGTTGCTTGCCGCGTCACTCAACCGATCGATGTAAGTATTCCACAGCTTTGTCGTTGTTATTCACACATGTTTATATGCTTTTGATTCGATCCTTGGGACCGTAGAACTCCATCAATGGTATCAGAGCGTTGTTAAAAGCATGAAACGAATTTAGGGCTTAAAATTGGGTAAATGTTTTTGAGCATGATTTGAATTATTGGATGTTTGAGTATGCTTATAACATGTTTAATTGAAGTTTGATTGATCAATTTCAAGAAAATGGTTTGGAACAATTTTTCCCCAAAATTTTGGCTTGGTCGACTTGAGTAGTGCCCTATATTGTCTTGGAATTTTTTTTTTTATCATTAGATGAGTTGGAAACAATCGGGAAATGTTGATTGCGGATTTAATTTGATTGAAACTGATTGATTTGGAAAATCCCACTTGGCCGAGACTTTGAGCATGTAATTATGGGTTTGATTTTAATCAAAATGTGTTGGACATGTGATGATGAAAATGAGCATGTTGATTGATTATATAAATTGATGTTTTAGAAATGTTAATTGGGTGATTAATCATGATATACACTTTAGGTTAAATAAATGTGAAATTGGATTTTTGTATTTAATTAATTGGCCTTAAAATTGGATTTGTGCTTGTTATGTTGTAATCGGCTTATTGGGCTTTGTTGTACAAAGTTGGGTTTAGGCAAAAATGGTTGGATCCAATTAAGCCCAAAACCACTTCCATAAAGCCCAAATGTGACTTAATGGACCTTAAAGTTTAATTGGGCCTAATGAGCCGAAATTGATTTCTAGGCTTATGGGGTAACTCCCGGATTGGATTTTGGTTATTCGGGTTGACCCGAGTTGACCAAAGTCCACGCCTTAAGAAATTAATTAAAAGCCCATTGGACTTTAATAAAATTGACGTTGGACGTTAATCGGGCTTTGAGACCCGTTGCGATTAAATTTGGAATTTAAGTCGTAAAGGTTCGTTAATAAAGTGTAGTATTTAATTTGGAATTAAATAGTGAATTAGAATTAAATACAATTGAATTGGATTTAATTGTGTAGTTTAATTTAATTCGAGAATTCGTACTTTGAGTACTTATTCGCAAACGAGTTTGACTCGAGCAAAATCAAATCGTTGTTTGAACATTGGATGGTCGCTAATTATCAGATTAATTAATTTGATTAGATTGATTGATAACATGCTTGTGTGAATACATGGTTGCGATGCATGAATAATGTATATCATATGGATATTAGATGGTGTGGGACAATTTTAGAAATTATTGTAATAAATTTGATTTATTAATTGGACCTGCGATCCAGTCTTATTACCTCATTATTCTTTGTATTCTCTTCTCACCTATTCCCCTCAATGTAAATGAGGTTTCTTTAGAAGTGTAGTGTAACGGTAGTAGAAGTAAATACTTGTGCTAGGGGAGGGAGAGAGAAATGGAGAGATTTGATCTAGGATCAATGTAAAGTATCCATCCGCATATCATTATTATTTTCATATGCGCTTTATTATGTGTTTAGAATGCATGTTTAAGGGTGTATGATGATGAGACCTTAACAAAGATAATAATTGGTTGCCCAATTTGCACGCGAAAAACCCTCATAAATATTAAGCGTCTTTCCTTCCATTGAGTGATTCTCACTCAAGATCCGAGACTGGCATTGGCTTGTTGGCCAAAGTCAAGGCCTTTGTCCGTCGAGGATGTGTTGAATCACGAGAGCTTTGTTCCATGTCAGTGTCTTGTCCAAGTTGTGGTTTGTTGGCCAAAGTCAAGACCACTTCTTGTCCATCGACATTGATTACGAAGCTTTCCATGGTCAATGGGTCGCGCTTGACTGGGATCACTAAGATTGTTGTGCAAAAGCCAAGGCTTAGTTGATTCAGAGGAAAAAGGTTAGGTAATACATTGGATGTATTGGCATATATAAGATATATGTTTCGGACTTGGATGTCCCCCAACCGGATCTAGGAATTGTATTGGATCCAATCGATCTTAGAGATCTACCTAGTTAATTATCATACAATTTGTTGGCCAAAGTCAAGATTGTGTGATATTTAACGGGATCCTAGCCCACTAGGAAACGCGGTTCCCGAGTACTTGACAGAGGGTTAGAGGCTCGCCGAAAAATAGTGGGAGGCAAGAATTGAATTGCAATACTCGTTTAATTACTTGCCATACGCGCTCAAACAAATATCATTCGTCATATATATTAAATGTTAGTTGGACTAATATTTAAATTGTTGTTTTAATAAATAGTTGGACTATATTCAAACTATTCATTTATAGTTGATTTTATAATTGGATTATAGTAATCTATATAATTTATTTTAATCTATTAAATTATAGTTAATTAAATAGTTGGACTATTGTAATCATTATAATAAATAGTACCTTAATCGTTGATTAAATAGTTGGACTATTAGAATCAAGATAAAATTGAAAGATTGACATTTAAAACATAATCCTAGGGAAAATGTATTTAAATGGTTTAATTTTTCAAATTGGGAATAATTTCAGGATAGTCTTGAAATATAATAAGTTACTTTATTTGATAAAATAACATATTAACCCTAAAGCCTGGAGTTAAGAAAATAGTAGAGCATAATCTTTGGAAGATTTATGTGATGATAACTTAAGTGCTTAATCCATTAAACTTGTCGCAGTAGACTCCTTAGTTTCTGAATCAGAACTAAGGATTAGATCCTTAAAGTATGATAATGAAATTGAAGGATCTTCAAAGAATCTATCCTTAGAATCTTAGAAGTACTAAATTGCAATACTTAATTCTTGGAGAATTAATGACTATTCTCAAGGAGACAAAGTCAAACTTTGCAATCAGACAAGTAGCGCAAGGCGCATCTTACTTCGATATTCTAGAAGGCCGAGGCTAGGCCAAAGGCTTCTGGAGTGTTGGAAGGGCAAAGGCAAAATCATTATAATCTTCTAGGAAGATAAAAGTCATATCCCAAAAATGTCTGCCTAAATGTGGCAAACGGGATCGCGGAAGCTTGACTGCCGTTTGGACAAAGCAGACATGAAGGAATTGAAGACGAGCAAGGCTCTGACTTCAAATATGTTTTTCGACATTATGTTCATTATTAGTATTAAAATTAGATTTTAAATACTAAGTGTGGAACATAAAATATATGTATTGATGTTCAGAATCTGTTTTGAACAAGATACTGACTTCAATAGAGATTATCTGCGAATCAGAAACAGGACGAAAGTCGCTGTTTTAACCGCAGGATCCTAATTTTAGGAACTACCTTCGGGTATGTACCTAAATTTGGAAACTGTTATAATGTAACTAGTTTGACTAGATACATTATTATATCAGTGTTTGACCCGCTGCGGGTGAACCTTTATATTCTAGAACACTAAAGTGTTTTATTATATAAAGATGATATTGAGATAAACACATTAGATGTGAATAACAGTATTTATATTTTGAATATAAATATATCTCAAACATATAACATGACAAACAAATAGCTCAAACTGATTTGATCAGTTAAGAAACTTAAATGTGGCATTGTTGTCGGGGACACAATTAAACAAGAATCGTATATCCACACTTTCGAAGAGTGGGTACTCGGACTGATTTGATCCCAATCAAATAAAGTCTACGAATCTAGTTTATTGGGCAAAGTGCCTAAAACACTATTTACTTGGTAAAAGTGTAAATGCCACCAATCTATTAGCCCTAGTTCATAGTGAAGCAAGTAGGCTAGAGGTGGAAATGAATATTTCGTGACCTTTATGAATGTGGCATCGCGTTATGGTTACGTGTTTCTTTCGAAACACAAATCAGAAACTTTTAGAGTTTCGACACGAAATAGACAAACAGATCGGCTATAGTATTAAACCGTCACGGTAAGACCGTAATGGAAAATACTTAAGCAATAAGTTTCTTATATACTTGAAAAAGTATAGTATTCTTTCAATGAGGACTCCTCCCGGAACACGTCAGTTTGACGGTGTGTCCGAACTGAGTAACCGAATTTTGTTGGACTTGATAAGGTTAATCACGAGTCGCTCTGAGCTACCATTTCCTTCAACGGATAAGCTTTAAATAGTGCAAGAAATTATTTTGAATAAGGTTCCATAATAATCTGTTTGACAGATATCATATTAGATATGAACAGGAAAGAAACCGGGTTTCTCATTCTTGAATATTTGGGTATGCTGGGCATATATTTGGATGATACCAAACTAAAACCTAAATTGGATAAGTACCAATTGTAGGTTATCCTAGGGATACCATAAGTATAGTACTTATACAACTCACAAGAGAACAATTAGATTGTTGCTCACCATGCGGTTTCCTAAGAGGAATACCGATATGCAGTGGTAAGTGGGAGGATAGTAAAACTCGATGAAAATCGGAGTAATACTGTCCAAGGCACCGATATCTAATGAACACATATAGTTCATCAAGGATGAAACTATAACATTAATCTTCAAATACACAAGAACCGCGTATGTCGGAGAGAGTCAGAAAACAACCTGGGGTATGGGTTTCTGATCTCACCTCATAAAGATGTCTATCTTATTGAGGTATACCAACTGACTACGTATGAGGAAATGATACAAGGTATCGACTCCCTTTCATGGAAAAGTGTCATGAATCTGAAATGGATTCAATATATATCAACAAGTTAGGATACTAGTTGATGTATCGCAAGGCATTGTGCCTATTGGTACTATTCAATCTTCAAGGAAGATATACATGGAAGGCAACATACCAAGTGTAAAGCTAGGCTTTTAGCGGAAAGGTATCGTTATCAACATTGTGTTGATTACGATTAACCTTTTACTTGTTGCCATGGTAAATCCATTTGGATAATGCTTGCTAAAGCTGTATGTTTCATTTATGAAATATGAAGCAACGGGGAAAAATCGATTTCCTGAAAAGGAAACCTTTTTGGAGGATGTTTATAACATCCTGTCGGTTTTGTCGTACAATAACTAGCAAATAAGGTTTGCAGGTTATTCGATCCATGTTTGGATTGAAGCAAGCATAGGTTCTTGGAATTATCGTTTTGATGTAATCATAATGGAGTATGATTTAATTCAAAACGAAAATGATTCTTGTGTATATAAGAGGGTTAGTGGGAGCGCACTGACAGTGGTTGTCCTATAAATAATGATAGTATGTCATTTCTTGGAAATGATATTCCCATAATAACAATCGGTGAAAGCTTGGCTTTCATGAAAAACTCTCCGAGAAATCGTACATTGAAAAATGTACGCGACCTGATGTCTCATACGCTTTGAGCATATGGATTCACAAACAGGCCAATCAAAGTGATAGTCACTGGATTGATGTTAAGAACATTCGTTAGTATCTTAGAGAAATAAGGATGCTGTCTTAGTCTATGAAGAAGGAGAACTTGAAGTGACTGGGATCACTGTAGCAAGCTTCCTAACCGATAAAACGACTATAAGTCGTAAACGGTACTATACAGTTTGAATAACGGAACAGTGAGCTTGAAATCTTCCAGCAAGATATTGTTACCGAATATAAACAACAAATCAGGTTATTGCTGCAGCTGAGGCGGCAATAGAAGCCTTCTGGGTCGATACCAAGTCTAATTATATTAGATATAGTTCTTTAGCAGCTGAGCTAGGGCGGCATATATGCTAAAGAATAATGGTCTCATTATAACGATCTAGATACATACTTCGATATTTCTGATTCGTTCGGATCATACATCGTGGCGATGTGATGATCGAATAAATCGCATCAGATGATTGTATGGGCCAAATTTGGTCCAAGGGCAATTTCGACATTTTACTTCGGGCCCAATACTAGGCCCCCAGCACGAATCCGAGCCCAAGTTACCATCACAGATTCTCACTAAATGAACCCCCAAGGTTTGATGTACATAAAGGCCCAGAGATCCACAAACCTAGGCCCAATAAAGTATCACACGCCCAATCCATAACCAAAGGCTCACCCAACGCCAACCCACGTAACGCCCAAAGTCATAAACACCATTCATAAACCCATCCGTTCCAACCTACAAACGGGCAAAAGGCAGTAATAACTCCTCATGAAGTTGATCTAACGGATGAGCAATCAAAGAGCGATAAAGACACATTATTACAAGAGGATATAGGGAAAACGAGGCTCCAGGGAAGGCGGACTCGGATCTCTCATACTCACAGCTCAATACTACTCTCTCCTCAAGCTCATCACACCTCCGACTAACCGCCCTCACGGCACCCTACGAAGCTCAAGGTATTATCCAACCTTTGACTTCCCACATTCCAACTCCTTGGTACCTTCACTGACTTGAGCGTCGGAGTGCCCCCGGCACCCACCACACCGGTGGGCAGTGCTCCCGCTCACTCTACATCTTTGTTTTGCAGGATCGCCGGTGCCCCATTTCACGAAATCTCAATTGTGGACCTCGGGCGAAAACCAGCGTCTACAATTTGGCGCCCACCGTGGGGCCCTAGCGATTCATGGCATGCAAAGATCTCTTCATCTACCACTCGTATGGTGTCGTGCAGCGAGCAAACACTAGATCTCGTGATCACTTAATTAGTCATTCTCCCAGAATGATCACAAACATAGGAGCACATATCTTCAACCTCCCAAAAGCCCGAAGCTACGGGTGACCTCAACAATCCTATCATTAGATTCTGGTCAAACTTACCAGGTATGGCTTACACTTTTAATAAAGTCATAGTCGACATTAGAAAGGCACGAAACTCATAATAGGTGTCATGGTTTGGGACTTGTTATGGATGTCCCAGTCGATACTGCATTATATAGCTAGATAATTATTATGGGTGTCCCGGTCAACATCAATATGCGGCTTGGGAGTCGTAATAGATCTCAAAATTTGTATAACAATTTATAGTATGAAACTTGTTTTGGGTATCCTAGTCGACACAATAATCTACAACTACAGGAATATTTATGGACGGCTCAATCGACATTTTTAATGTCTAGCATATGACTTGTTAGAGATCTTCCACTCGACATTTGTTTGTTGTTGAGGATGCCCCAATTGATATTACTTTATGTAGCTTGTCACTTGTTAAAAATTATACTCGACACCCCACATAACATCTGCTTAAGATTCCCATTCGACATGAGATGGGAGAAGACTTAATTTGACTGAGGCACCATTAGATAAAATAGAGCCCAATTGCTTATATGATAGAATAAATTGCCAACAATTTCAAACTACATGGGATGATTAATATCTCATTCAAATGACATAAATAGATAGTCATTTTCTCCATTCGAAAAGGTGGTCATCAATTCCTCACTACATCTAAATATTGATATTTTCTCCAAACAACAAATAACATTATTATCCCACCGAAACCATTTCCTCCAGACTACTTGGGTGTAGTGTAATCTTCCCCAAACTACATTGATAGAATGTCGTCTGTTCTTTAAGATGTGGAAGGATATCATCTCTTCCACGGAGCAAGAGTAGAGGGATTGTATTGTTCTCTTGAAGATACGAAAAGGTCTCGTAGACTGAGTGGAGAACCTTTTGAACCTTCACCAAGTCCATTCAATCGTAGACTCATGGATTCTTATCGAATCCAGTAGGGTAGACTCCCTGACCTCCATTTGGTTCAGAAAATAATTTCTTCATGGACATTCCACGTGTCCAGATTACCATTAGCTACAGAAGCCGGCTCAAAATCCACAAAAACCGTGAGGGATCAACCTCGACAAAAAAAATCAATCTCCATACACATGGCTTGAGTCCATTTCACTCAGCCCATGCCGTAAATTCAACAAGGCCCACTCATGTAGTCAATGATTTCAATCCACAGCCTGACATCATTTTATTGAAACACTATTGCCTATTGTTGACTCTGCTATACCTTTGAGGCATTTTCTCGAGCAGTTGGCAGGCATTACTTGGTTCCACACGAGAGAGTCGTTGGCCAAATTTCATACCACTATTACATTCAAATTGCCACAAGAATACATGGAAAGTTTCGATCGTTACAAAAATAAGTAGATAAGTGCCGGATAAGATGCTTGCAATATCGAGCCTCCTAGTACCAACTCTCTTGAGAGAGAGTGAGGAAGTGATATAGTTTTGGTCACTTAGTAGCTTGGTTCAGTCGACATGTACCGAAGAACAGCACCCACAGGCGATCAATTTCGACTAAACATGTGCCTTTTATATAGAGAGAGACGAGTCATACAACGTATATACACCTAGCCAAAGTGCACACTTGTTAGAATTGAGCAACGTAAGTATCATACAACCGATATGAGTGTGTCCCGAAATGTGAATCCCTTCCAGTCGACCTGCCTCAACCCAATAACGTGGATATCCTCCAACAAATGAGCATGAGAATGTCCTTCAGTCGACAGACGTGAATCCAGTAATTCACATGGTTCCAGTCAACGAGCACGCTCATGCTTGGTTGGTTGATTGCTGAGACTGGGCCAGAAGGACCTACGGCTTCATCATCTTTCTCGACAAGTCTCCTGAAGGCCCACATGACCACCACATTTCTCCTCTGTCGTCTGATCTCCACCGACACCATTCCCAAAAAAAAAAAAAAAAAAAAAAAAAATGGCTTTTGCTGAAGATTCACTAAACCTTCGGTACACCCAAAAATGCATGCAGCGCAAATGGTAAAAGAATTAAAAAATTTCAGTTGTTAAATCGAAACATTAGTACCCTTCACGGCTCACCAATGCGACACGCCTTCACGCTCCATCGATACAAAGTACTCCTCTTGATCTCCCGCGAGATGGCGACCATGAGACTTATGGAGATCGCCACCAATTCCCTCCACAAAAACCAGTCTGAGAGGCTCCTCTCAGCAATCAGTCGACACGATGAGTGTGAAGGAGAATTGCAGTACCAATTCATCGTGTGGTAGAGTGTGAAGGAGAATTGCAGTATCAATTCATCGTGTGGTAGAGTGTGAAGGAGAATTGCAGTATCAATTCATCGTGTGGTAGACGGGGTGGTATCATAACTGATTGGAATATTGGGACGACCTGGAATCAGGCTCTTGGTATCAGATGTTGAATTTGTTTGTATCCTTTATGGCAGCGCTTTTGGTGTTTTATTCACGATGAAATCACTCTTCTTGTCGTCTACTAAGGCTTTCTGTGTACTTCTGGAGTGCAGTAGCCCCATTAACCACACTAAATCCAATGGCAACAGTGAATAAGAGTACCGAAAGCTTAATTGGGCTTGTTGTCGCATGGGTTGATGTGGGACTATTGAACTTTTAATCGGGCCTCTCAACATTGTAAAAATGAAAATCTAGATTAAAAGGATGCTTCAATTGAAGATTCTTCATGGGTGGTCGTCCCACTCGATACTGCATTAGGCATAAGCCAAATTTCCCACTCGACACTACACGTGTGACAGTTGTACTTGTTAAAGATCACAATCGACATTACCATGAGAAGTTTGGCAATCATTGAACGCCCTCATTGACTTATATCTCATTCATACTACATATATGGTCCTTGTAGAATGAGGAATAAAGACCCTTATTGACATGTGTCTCATTCACACTACATATATGATCTCGTAGAATGAGAAGGAAAAACCCACAAGGAACTTCATCATGTCTAGAAACACATTTCCAGTAGAGAAAAGAATCTCTAGTATATTCGTCAGGCCTAGTAGGAGGATATAGAGTAATAAACCTTGATAGACATTCATCAAATCCACACGACATGCCCATTCGACAGTAGAATTATGACCTTCATAAGGTCTTGTAGTATGAAGATTTTCATAGATATTCATTAAGTTCATTTCACCGTGCTCTCATGGACCTATTTCAGCTCTAGTAGTATGAGAAAGAAAGACTCTTGGACAATTATCAGGTGTATAGAGTAAAGATTCTCATAGACCTTCACCTGGTCTAGTAGTAGTAAAGATTATCCTGAACCTTCATCTGGTTCAGTCGACCGGGGACATCCCCCATGGCTCTTGTAGAGTCAGCATTTAACCTTCATCTGGTCTAGAAAAATTTTGAAGACTCCCCTGGTCAATGACCAGTAGTATGGAGATTGTCCTGGTCTCATTAAAGTCCAGTCGACCGGGGACATCCCCCATAGACTCATGTCGAGTCAAGTTATAGACATGGATTACACATGTCGTATGACTTATATCTTCCTGGACTCATCAAGTCCAGTCGACCGGGGACATCCCCCATAGACTCATGTCGAGTCAAGTTGTAGACATGAATTGCACATGTCGTATGACTTATATTTACCTGGACTCATCAAGTCCAGTCGACCGGACGGGGACATCCCCCATAGACTCATGTCGAGTCAAGTTGTAGACATGAATTGCACATGTCGTATGACTTATATCTACCTGGACTCATCAAGTCCAGTCGACCGGGGACATCCCCCATAAACTCATGTCGAGTCAAATTATAGACATGAATTGCACATGTCGTATGACTTGTATCTTCCTGGACTCATCAAGTCCAGTCGACCGGGGACATCCCCCACAGACTCATGTCGAGTCAAATTGTAGACATGGAATACACATGTTGCTGGACTTATATCTTGACCTTCATCTGGTTCAAATCGATTGGGTACTTCCCTAAAGGCTCATGTAGAGTCAAGCTCATAACCTTACATTCGTTTAACACAATGGGCAAGCATCAACACTCGGGTATCCCTACATACTATGGCCTCGCCCCGAGCTACACATGCATCAAGTACTCTCCAAGCCAAGGACTCTCTGACTTAGAGAGTAGGGGACAAACTGTATGGGCCCAATTTGGTCCAAGGGCAATTTCGACATTTTACTTCGGGCCCATACTAGGCCCCCAGCACGAATCCGAGCCCAAGTTACCATCACAGATTCTCACTAAATGAACCCCCAAGGTTTGATGTACATAAAGGCCCAGAGATCCACAACCTAGGCCCAATAAAGTATCACACGCCCAATCCATAACCAAAGGCTCACCCAACGCCAACCCACGTAACGCCCAAAGTCATAAACACCATTCATAAACCCATCCGTTCCAACCTACAAACGGGCAAAAGGCAGTAATAACTCCTCATGAAGTTGATCTAACGGATGAGCAATCAAAGAGCGATAAAGACACATTATTACAAGAGGTATATAGGGAAAATGAGGCTCCAGGGAAGGCGGACTCGGATCTCTCATACTCACAGCTCAATACTACTCTCTCCTCAAGCTCATCACACCTCCGACTAACCGCCCTCACGGCCACCCTACGAAGCTCAAGGTATTATCCAACCTTTGACTTCCCACATTCCAACTCCTTGGTACCTTCACTGACTTGAGCGTCGGAGTGCCCCCGGCACCCACCACACCGGTGGGCAGTGCTCCCGCTCACTCTACATCTTTGTTTTGCAGGATCGCCGGTGCCCCATTTCACGAAATCTCAATTGTGGACCTCGGGCGGAAAACCAGCGTCTACAATGATAATCATCCAAATCCGCTGACGAAAGCGGTTTTCTCAGCAGTTTGAGCCAACCGTACATAGTTCGGGTGTCAGACACTCGAGTGACTGGCTATAGGCCAAGTGGGAGATTGTTGGACAATTATGACCCATAGCCTCACTATTTGTACAGATCACGGTGTTGTTGTACAAATTAACTATGTGACAAAGGAT
This sequence comes from Zanthoxylum bungeanum, assembly GCA_019454045.1. Lineage (NCBI taxonomy): Eukaryota > Viridiplantae > Streptophyta > Magnoliopsida > Sapindales > Rutaceae > Zanthoxylum > Zanthoxylum bungeanum. The sequence continues at coordinate 28,132 of SKCR01011862.1, read as the reverse complement.
ATTGCAATCTTATCATTCTTGATTAGATCACCTAGATGTATAAATGATAGGAGGTCTTTATGATTTGTTCCTGGATTGAGAATGATATGAGACAGTATCAATCCATAAAAGATAAATCATTAAATATCCCTAGTCAGAGTATTATTGAGATCGGACATCGATAAATACGTAAAAGACTGGTATTACACTTGTGCGCATTTGTGAGGGCACAACGGCATAGTTCTCATATATTTGGGTATAGGATACTCATGCAAGTGTAATAGGAGGTTGTGTTTTACCGATGGTACGGGAAACAGCTTCGCTCTGGATAGACCCCATTGAAATTCCATTGGTAGTATGACTATGTGTCTATGGAAGTCCGAAATCAGGGTAGGTGTATTTGGTCTTAACCTGAGACTTGCACCGCTAATACTTGCGACAATCAATATACTTTGGTTGCGGTCGTCCAGGACTTTAACAGGTTCTGTGTATGCCAATGCTGGGTATATTGAGAATCGTAGTGTATTGGGTGTGATGTCGAGATGGAAGTATCACTCTAGTCATAGTGGAGATGATGGTCACAAAGGATACGGAACTCGTTCTCTTATATGCTCGAGCTATCGGGATATTATGACTAGGTCATGTTTATCCGATTATAGAGACTAGTTACCAGAGATCCGACATGTGCTTCGTACGGGGTAAACACAATTCCAGCCCCAGACCTAGCACGTGATCATCCGATATTGGATCGACATACGCAATACTACGTATACTACGTCTGATATAGATCCTTTATTCCTGTAAGGATATTTCTGGAGAATTGGGTAGGCATGGCGCTTTGCTAGAAGCCAACTTTGTCTTGTAAATCGGTAAAACGTAGTACGAGGTACTTACGTGTTTGGATAGTCCGACGACCGAATTTACTGCCAACATATCCGGGGATCTCATGGGTCGCTTCCCAAAGATTCACCGATGACGTATGACTCGCACTCTAAATTAATCTGTGATTAATTAGAAGAGAGAGAAAATTAATATGGGATTAATTGCGGAGATATTTTATCTGGGATAAAATATCATTAAAAGAGAGATAACGATTAATTTGGAATTAATCGATAAATTAATATATTCGATATATTAAACGAAATTGGATTTCGACGTGGAATTAAAATTAGATTTTAATTCGGGCGAACGAGTTAATTTAGAATTAATTCGTTAGCGACGTGAATAGTGATTTCGCTAGGCGTAATCATTTAATTACGACGCAACGGAAAATTCATTAATTTGGAATTAGCGAACCCGAGCCTGAGATTATTTGCGAGCGCATTCACATTTCGAATTCGAGTGCGGCACGGAAATCACATCAAGCGTCAAATCTCTAGTCACATCAATCGTCAAATCATGTCACTTTGAGTGATGTGACACTTGATTGATTGATGTGATTGATTGATGGTAGTTGTTGGAAAGCTTTACCATTTGACTTTTTGGAAGCCAAAAAGTGGTAAATCACCTTTTTATTTTTGGAAAATATATAAGTGTATTTGATACACAAAATCCATACAACTTACACAACTCTCTTTTCCTCTCATCTCTCTCTTCTTCACACGCCCATGGAGGGGCAAAAATAACTCACTGGTTCAGTTTTATCGTGAGATATGGAAGTTTGAGTGGTGATTTTTGTGGCAAAAATCACAAGAGCTAGCACTCCGAGAGACATGCGAAGGTGATAGGGAAGTCCACCCATGAGCCGGGAATCAAATCACGAAGCTTGGAGCTTGATGAAAATGCTCAAAAGCCAAAAATGGGGACTGGTTGCACTGCCACTGCCAAGTCCACTGCCAGGCAGAAAATAAAGTTTTGTTGCTTGCCGCGTCACTCAACCGATCGATGTAAGTATTCTGTAACTTCGTCGTTGTTATTCACACATGTTTATATGCTTTTGATTCGATCCTTGGGACCGTAGAACTCCATCAATGCAATGCAAAGTTCTACTGACAAACTATCTGTGGAGCCTGAAGATAAAGCGTATTGCGCACTGAAGAAGCCAAGTCTTGCCCTACAAGCAACAGAAGTGAAACAGTTCCACCAGCTCAACGAATTGGAGGAATTTCACATTCAACCTTTAGAGAATGCCAATTGTACAAAGAAATGGCCAGGAAAAGACATGATGAGAAGTTAGTTCGCATACAAATAGAACAAGGGCAGAGGGTACTGTTAAGCAAATCAAGGATGAAACGCTTCCCATGGAAGCCAAAATCAAGGTGGTCAGGTCCATTCTTAATCACCAAGGTTTTACCAGATAGAGCCGTTGAGATACATGATCCTGTCTCCAATAAAACATTCAAGGTTAAGAACAAGCGTGTCAAGCACTACTGGGGAGAATTATTTGAGCGACAAAAAGAAAGTGTCACACTCTCAGATCCAGCCTAACATTCGGGCTGTCATGTCTAGCTGACGACTTTAAACTTAGCGCTAGCAGGGAGGCAACCCATGCAATTTGTGTATATATTCAGATTTGGTGTGTTTTTTGTGTGTTTCATTTGTGTAGGTAAAGTCATTTCAGGATGGAAGACATTCTCGCAAATCTTCACAAACAATTTATTTCTCTCCCTCAAAACATTTCGCTGAAAGTCTACAAAGCTCGCTTGGAAGAGATGAGACTACTGATGATCAAAGGTATTCCTAATGACATTCGTTGGATTATTGAAGCACGGGTCCGATTGGCGGTGAGTCTTCTGACTCTTTTATTTCACATCTGTCTGGTTTAGGAAGAATCACATATGCTAAAAAGAGAAGAGCCAAAAGAATGTGTGTTTGTTATAAATGTGCTCGTATGTCATATAATACTCGTTGTCGTTCTTTAGGAATGGTGTCTGATAATCGCGAAGATAAGATTAATTTCATTAGGGATGGCTTGAGTAAGGAGTCTTTGGATGACATATCTAAAACTCTTGAGACGCATCCCAGTGGATATGTGTATCACGAAATTCGCATGTTATATGCACAATTTCGTAAAGAAAGACAAAAGTTAAGTCTCGGGAATCTGACTCTAAAAGACCCTGTTTGCTAATTTATAAAAAAATTGGATGGGAAGCTTGTCCTTGACGCATAGACGTCAATCAAGCTGTTACATTATTGTAAATATTATATCTCTTTATCTTTTCCTAATAATTGTGATTTGTTTTGTTATTTTCTCCGATTTACTTTTTGACCTTTCACGATTTACTTTTTGACCTTTCACGATTTACTATTTTGCTACTAATCGTCACTTGGAAGATACTTGTGCTATTATTACTCACCATTTTCAGGTTCTATAAATTCAACTCATCATTGCACCTTTGAAGGCATCCAGATAAAAATGGAAGCCACTTCAAGAAGACGAGTTGAAAACATCTGTGTGTTTTGCGGTACCAGTGTTGGTGTTAAACCAGAATACGTAACAGCGGCACATGAATTGGGTCGAGTCATTGCTGCAAGGAATATGCACTTAGTATATGGCGGTGGCAATCTTGGACTAATGGGGATCGTTTCAAAGGCTGTAGAGGATGGAGGCAGTGAAGTCTTGGGAATCATCCCAAAACCTTTGGCGGAGGCGAATCTTATTGGATCATCAAACGGCGAGGAACTAATCATGCCAGGTATGTCTGAACGACTGATAGAAATGGTTAACCATGCTGATGCTTTTAATGCTTTGCCAGGTGGCTTAGGCACAATAGAGGAAATTTTTACAGTGTTATCTTGGCAAACCTAAACATACACCAGAAACCGCTTGGACTGTACAATGTTGATGGATTTTATGATTTTCGTTGAGTGTTTCTTGATGATGTCCGGAGAAATGAGTTTGTGTCAACGCCATTAAAATAACTTCTTTTCACTGCCAGAACTGCCCCAGATTTAATTGACCAAATCTTAGCCTTTGAACCACAAATCAACCATATTCTTTCCAAGATAAACTGGTCTGATAATGATCGTGGTAAGAGGCGTCGGATAAATCTGGATCTTAACCTCTAACTTTTCATTTAGATGTAGAATTTTAGCTAACCAGGTACGGTTTTCTAAACTCTTCTTCTACTATTTAAGACATTGGGGACAATGTCTCATTTAGGTTTGGGGGAGAAGAAAAATTAAATTGTATCTTGTTTTTATTATTTTATTTCTAGTCAAAATTTTTCGAAAAAGCCAAAAAAATTGAAAATTTTTACAAAAACAAAAAAAATATTTTGTATTTTTGTGTTTTTATTTGATTAATCAGGTAAAATTGGTGTGAGATAGCTGTGTAAGGAGTTTCCACTCCTGAGACGTATCTCAACCTATTTCGGAACAAGTTAATTTTTGTTTATTTCCTTTTAAATTATTTAATTTGTGAATTCTCCATAAAACTGACAAAAATAAATCTTCATATGCTCAGTTGACATGTATTATCAGCATACATGGTAACATACAGACATGAGCTGTAATTGAAAAGTTTGTAATATTTAGTCCTCTAGTTTAATTGGAGGAAGCATCTATAAAAAGTGATGGAGTAAAACAAAACGTCTGAGATCCGAGTTATTAAGTCTGTAAGGGTGTTTTAACACCTAGTGCCCTAAAACCAACTGGTTTGGGAGTCACTGGATCAAAGCTCGCTACATGGATCAAAGATGTTGCAAAAAAAATTTATATATATCTGAATTTTGAGTAATTAAGTCCGTATGGGTATCTTAACACTTAGTGCCCTAAAACCAACTGCTTTGAGAGTCACTGGCCCAAAGCTCGCTACATAGAGAAGATATTGTATAAAAATAAAATCAAAAATCAAAAAAATCAAAAAAAAAATCAGAAAAATAAAAAAAAATTATTCAATTGCTTAAAAAAAGTGTGAATTCTGATATAACTTTAGGACAAAAATATTACTCTCTTTTCAACTGCACTTGTGACTATTGTGGGCAAAATGAGTTGATTAATATTTTTTTGGCTGTGTATATGGAGAATAGTAAAAATAATCAGAGAATTTACTTATTCGATAATTCAGAAAGAAACAAAACAATTATTGACTTAGATAAGAAGTTTCACCCGTTTGGTCACTAACTTTTTTATTCTCTTTTCTCTTGTCTTATTGATTTTGTGTGCATTAGTTTTACTAGCTTTTTACTTTTATAAGACGTTTGTGGGTATCGTTGCTGTAAGCCCTCACGAGACTGCAACTCGTCCACTAGGGACACCTAGGGGTTTAAAGGCTTGTTGCATACCCTAAATGCAACTGTGATCCCTACAAAAGTGGCTTAGTTTAATTTTAATTGTTTATTGTATTTTATTTTGTTGTTTTGCTTGAGGACTAGCAAAATTTTAGGTTTGGGGGTGTGATGAGCGGAAAATATATCAATATTTACCGCCCCTTTTACTTAATATTTTGTTTAGTTTCTCGGGTTTGATGAATGTTTTGATGTGTTTTAGTTTATTTTGCAGATAAAATAATATTAGGACTCAATGAAATTATTTAGGACGAAATATGGGTCAAATAAGGGTAAAAATTGGACTTGAGTTATTAATTTTGGAGATTGGAAACTTGAAAGGGCGTTCTAACGAAGTGCAGTTTCGGAAATTCCAGTTTTGCGCAATTTCCGTATTTTGGGCATAACTTTCTATTCCGATATCAGATTGAACTGAATCAAGTTTAAGATTAAAGAAGACTCAAAGATATAAAACTTTGAAGAATAAAATAATTTCGAATTCCGAAAATTTCATGACAGATATTGATGAAACATCCAGAAGTGTGTTATGCGTAATTATTAAAGTCATTTTCAAAGAAAATAAATAAATAAATAAATAATAAAAATAGTCAAGCTCCCACAAAACATGATAGCAATTAATAATGGATTTGTTGGAGCAATTAGTGGAGGAACTAGTGTAGCAATTAGTGGAGCAATTAATAATGGATTTGGTGGATGATTTGATGGAGGCAAAATTTTGCCTATAAATACCAAGTCATTTCATTTGTAAATTCATACTTTCTTCTTTGAAATTCCTTAAGAATAACTAAGAAGATTGTATCTTGTTTGTTTATTTACAGCTTTTAGTAATTAATTTCCGCTTTCGTACTTTCTTTTCTTTACTTTTCAGTTTTTACTTTCCGCAATTTACTTTTACGCACAGTACTTTCCTTTCTTTACTTTTTCAGTTTTTACTTTTCAAGCAATGAGGAGGTAACTCCCCCTTGCTGGGGTGAAAGGTAAAGCTTTTATTATTGTTATTTAGATTAATCTCCAATAATAATAATATAATAACTATTTAAAATCTGACTTAACGAGGATACCGCCATATTGGTCGGTTGGTAATTAATTATAAATTGGTTTTAACCTGACTAAGCATGGATACCGCCTGGTTGGTCGGTTGGTAATTAATTATTAATTTGACTTAATCAGGATACCGCCTATATGGCTGGTTGGTAATTATCACGCAAAGTTAATATATTATATTAAGGGAGATATCTAAACTAGTAGTAATAAAAGTTGATCCTTTTACCTCAACATTTTCTTTTATTGTACATTTAGTTTATTTACTTTTCCAGCAATTTACTTTTAGTATTTACTTTTCAGCAATTTACTTTCCAGTAATTTAATTTCCAGCATTTACTTTCCAGCAATTTAATGTCCATCATTTACTTTATGTCTTTTCTTTTATTTAAGTTTTTACTACCCGTAAGTATGTGTCGTAACTAAGCCAGTTATCTCGGGTTGTGATGAAATCCAATATCACCGGTTTATAAGGGGTTAAATTACAGTTTGGGTAATATAAAGGTTTATTTATTGAGCCTTAATCCTAATGCTTTTTATTAACTGGCCATTACTAAAATTGAACTGGTAAACATAAAATGAACTTGGAAAAGAGATTTTAGGTTAAAGACCTTAGACTCAATAGCCCACGATCTTCCTTGAGGATAGATAACCCTTAATAGATTTCCTTACAGGATAGAAATATACTTGTCGGGCGGGGGTAGCCATAATTGGAACTTAATATTAATGAATTCAGATAACTTGGTTAATATAGGAATATGATTAATTGGGTTATACTGGGTATTTGTATTTGACCATCGGAAGAAGCTTTTACATAATTTCGTGTTCCAGGTTAATAAACCAATATATTACACAAACGTAAAAAATAACCACTTCATCTTTAGAAATGATATTGGAATGATTCACAACCCTGGATATTTTTATAAATTTTAATTTTCTTCAATCTACTTTCAAGTAATTTTATTTACTTGTTTTAATTTTAAAGTCACCACTCAATCAAACAATCAATCCATTAGATACTTGTGAACATTTAACTTCACAAATTGATAACAAAAGGTTTTAAGTCCTCATGGGATCTATAATTTTTATACTACTTGAACGATATGTGCGCTTGCGTTATACGCGTGTGATTACGCCGGTCAATGTTGGCATGTCGGTGTCGCGCTTACCTGTTTTCAGGCCCCAACACCAACTCTTCCATGTCTGATTTGCCCAAAAACACTTCCCACACTCCTGCACTACAACCTTTATACAAACAACTCTTTAAACTTCAACATTCACACTTCATATCCCAAAATACCATTATCACAACAACCCTATAATCTCATAAATCTTAACTTAAACTCATTATCTAGAATTTCTTAATTCTTGAGTATCATTTAATAGAATCAATTTCTTAGTTTACTATCTACCTCAATGAAATTACTAACATGCTAAAACACTAATATAACATTATTTCTTAAAAAATCTATAACTCAAGTTTTGGGTCAAGACTCGCTTACCTTAATTCCTTTGATTTTCTCCACCAAATAAGTATTTAAAGCCTTTCATTCCTTTTCTCTGCTTATTGTGGATTGGTTTGTATTGACTCTTCTTCAATTTGGTTAAGAAAATGGCTTTCTTCTTTTCCTTTCTTTCTTCATTCTTCCTCTCCCATTTCTCACATTTCCATCTCTTTCCCTCAAAACCTTTGAGATGGATGAATAGTTCATCCTTTTATAATAGGGGTTAATAACCTTTATTCCTCTCCCTTTTTTCACGTTTCCATCTCTTTCTCTCAAAACCTTTGAGATAAATGAATAGTTCATCCTTTTATATTGAGAGTTAATAACCTTTATTATTCTTCTTGATTAATTTGGCCGTTTCTAGAGAAGTCTAGGGGCTTGGAATATATTTATGGTTGTTGGGCCAAAATGAGAAAAGTAATGGGCTTGGGTTGAAAGTCAATTCCTTTCTTACTTCTCACTTTCGCTACTATACAGATGGTCTGGGAAAATGACCAATTCGACCTAGTTCTTCTCAAATTTTACCTAAAAGTTATAGATCTTTGTCTTAGCTTTCTGAAGATATAAAATTCATAAAACTTGGAGATCGTATGAATAATTTACAACCCAAATACCACGGGTATATTTTTGAAGGAAAAACTGAATCTCTATTACTTACAAGAATAAAATTTCAAAGTGTTTAAACTTTACAAAATAAACCTTCACTATCTACACTCTCCAAGATCTCTTGTCATACAGCTTGCAATTTTGGGGTGCTTTGAGCTTACAACCAGCTCCCTATTTATAGAAAAATACATGCTCAAATTTATCAACAAATCAATAGTAATCCACTTGTAATCTTCCACCATTTTCAATGTTGCACCTAAAGTTAAATTGGAAGCTTTCTCCATTATCAAAAGTTGGTGCTCCATTTTCCAACTCACCTAAAGTTGCTTGGATGGTTTGTGCATTGACGTAGGAGATGCATAGATGGATCCTTACACCGAGCCGAGCCGAAATTTACCAGTCTCTACTCAATTATGTAAAGGGTATGAAAAATTTATCCTGAACCTCTATTAGATTTTTCAATAAGAACGAAAATCGTCTAAAATCTCGAATCCCGTATTGAAATAATATAGAATCCTAAATATATCGAGTCCTATTTTATATTTATATAAGGTCATTAATAAGTTCATGGCCGCTTTCTTTAAGTGTTATTTTTTCTGATGTATTTTTTTAATAAGTACATGGCCGCTTTTTTTATCCGTAATATTTTATTCCCTTAAACCAGTTTATTTTTATGAGAACATGAGGTACATGTTTTGGAGATTAGTTGAGATGCGCATAAACTAACCATACACCTTGGTTACTCAAAAAACTCAAACATCATGTATGTTTCATCATATCAATTGAAACTTTACAAAATAAATTATGTTGCATCATATTGTATCGGAACTGCGAAAACCTATCGAATATCCAAAAAGTAATTTTTTGTGGGCACGCACATGCTTGAACATGATTTACATCTCGTATCATACCTTCAATATCATAATAGTTTTCGGCCTTTGACAACGTACAAGTCGTCAGGATTACCAGATATTACACATGGTAAATTGTATAATGTATATTAGTAATATGCAGATACATTCTTCAATTAATTATTTGTTTGTTTATCTTCATTTGACAACTGCTGCATTATTTTTGATCATGTATTCCTTATGTCCCATTGCAGGCAACAAGTGACATGAGGCAGAGGGATAATGAGGCCTTTTTTGTGGAAGAAAAGAACTCAGATGACTTGGATCAACTAGTGCAGGACCTTGAACATCAGTTTCTTCACTGGAAAGATTTATTGAATTTGTAAGATGGATGGAAATACTTTTTTTTTGGTCTAATTGGTTAACTTATTGTAACTGTAATTTTATTATTTGATTTTTAATTTTCTTTCAGATTGCCACCCATACAAACATGGGAAGATCCTTCATTGTCATTGACTATGTAGTTTCTTACAATTGATACCGTTGAACCTATAGATGTTGAACCATTTAATATGGTTGCCCTTGCTAGGAAGACCTTGCCAGCCTCAAGAGAAGCAGCCTTGTTAGTTGAGACCAAATTTAAATGGAGCAAAATTTACTAATATATCATTGACCAAGTTGTTATTCTAGTTGATTGTATTTTCATTCTATTTCTCTAATCTCATTTTAAATTCAATTTCTCTATTGACTATTATTTTATATTTGGGTTCCACTAGTTCATTTAAATTTCCACTTGAGGAGGTGAAAAAGGTCCTGTCTATAGAATCCAGCAGCATTCCATCTCCAAGAACCATCCAAGGCAACTTTTGGTGGATGATTTGCATGTTGAAATTTATGATGCTAGCATCTAAGGAGAAATCTTATTTATTGACTTATGAAGCAAAAATCTAAGTTTGATTTAGGTACATTCATTGGGTGGTATTAATAGTGAGCTTGAGTTTCACTATAAATAGAGAGCTCATTTAAGAGCTTCTATTATCCCAACAATTAAGCTTCATGTAAAGAAATCTTAAAGAGTGTAATAAGAGTGAGGTTTTTTGTAGAATTTAAACACTTGTAAATTCTATTCTTATAGTAATAGAATTCAGTTTTTCCTTATAAACACTTTCTGTGAAAAGAGAATCACAACAAGTGGTATCAAGAGCTTTGGTTATACATTGGGGTCGTAAAACCGAAGAACGAATCTCAGTTAGGAAAATTTTGGTTTCGGGAAAGTTCTCAAAAATCAATTTTGAGCATACCATTAGCTTGTTCATGTCGAGATGAGAACAGTGGTTTTTTTTTTGCGGCCAAACGGAGGCAAGACCATCATGATTGCTCCGTATGCGCTAGATAGAACATTTTTCACGAGCACCCACATGCATCACGTGCTCCTAAGGTTGAAGACGACACACTTGTCTGCCTCATTAGAGCCACCTTAGAAAATCTGGTACAGTCATCTGACATGTCTGTATTTCTGCTACAGTCGGCCGCCACATCATCGCCATATCATAATTTTTGATATAGTCAACAACAACGCCAGTAATTCCGGTACAACGTCTAAAATGTCAGCTAGTCCTGTACAGTCAACTACCATGTCATCAATTTCGATACAGTCATCCGCCACGTCAGTGTATTTGGTACAGTCAACTGCCACATCAACATTCTGGTACGTTCAACTACCAGATCATTTACCACGTGTCAGAAACATCAGCATACCTGACTTGAATGATAGATTATTTGCACTATCATGTGCTTCAGAGGTTTAAGAAGACACACATGTCTACCACTTCAGCAAATCCGATACAATTATATGATACGTAAGTGTCATTTCAGTAATTCTGGTATAATCGGCCGCCACGTCAGACTTTTTGGTACAATCAGTTGCCACGCCAGAAATTTCGATACAGTCATCAATCCATCATCTCGTCTGGTATAATCTAATGTCATGTCATCAATTTTGGTACAATCATATGCCATGTCAGCATATTCGGTACAATTAGCTGCCACATCATCATTCTCAACTGCCAAGTCATCTACCACGTGTCAAAAATATTAACGTACCTAACCTCGAATGATAGATTATTTGCATTGAAAAGATCTGTACGATATGATATAGAAAGAGGGAGTGAAACTATATTCTATCAAAGAGAGTGATTGGAACAAACTCAACAACATAATTCAGGGTCAGATTAGGTAGTGGATCAGCCACAATGTCTTCCACCATATAGCATATGATATAGATACTTACAAAATATGGATCAAGGTGGAAGGCATATATCAGGCTAAGACAGCTCGGAATAAAGCCTTAATAATGAGGTGTTTGGTGAACTTGAAGCTAAAGAGTGGAACTTCAATAACAAAGAACACCAATGAGTTCCAGAGATTGATGAACCAATTGTTTTCACTAGACATGCAACTAGAAGATTAAAAACAAGCCCCCATACTACTCAGTTCTCTTCCTGATAGTTGGGAGACATTGGTGGTTAGTCTTAGTAATTCAGCTCCAGAAGGAAAACTTACCATGCCTATGGTAAAAGATGCTCGTTAAAATGATGAGGCTAGAAAAAAGACGTGGGCACAGATGATGGAAAACCTACTTATAAATGCTACTATTATGGCATATAATGCCACTTAAAGAAGAAATTTCAAAAGCTACAACGAGAGCAGGGTTAAGGCAATTCCCAGCCAAAGAACAAAAATATAGAGACATTAGTAGTTGTCTCAGTAGATGTAGCCATCTGCTCCATCCAAAAAGAGACATGTTTTCACACCACAACTCAAGATGTTAAGTGAGTAGTAGATACTATAGCATCCTACCACGTCACCTCTTACATGGATTTTTTCACAAAATACAAAGCATAAGACTTTGGTGCAGTGATGATGAGAAATACCAGTTCCTCTCATATATTAGTAATTGGTGATATTCAAATGCAGAAAAATACACGGTGTATAATAACCCTGAAGGATGTTAGACATATTTCAAAACTTCAGTTCAATCTACTATTGTGGGTAGCCCTTGACAAATAGGGCTATGCTAGCCACTTTAGCAATGATATATGTAGAATGATAAAATGTTCCATGGTCATCACCCGAGGACATATTTGTGGCACCTTATACAAGACTCTTGTGAAGATGTATGGAGAGAGCCTCAATGTAGCTAAACTGAAGGCTTCTTAAAATCTGTGGTACCAGAGACTTGGTCATATGAGTGAGAAAGAGTTTTCTACCTTGACAAAGGAGGATCTAATCACAGTCTCCAAAAATGATGCTCTAGATCCTTGTAATCACTATATGTTCAGTAAACAACATATAGTCTCTTTTAATTTCTCTTCTACGAGAAGATCAGAGTTCCTCAGTCTGGTATACTCTAATATTTGTGGTCCCATGAAGGTTAATTCACTAAGCGGTAACAAATACCTTCTAACTTTCATTAACGATGCTTCTCGAAAGGTATGAGTGTATTTTATGAAAACAATGATCAGGTCTTGGATTATTTCTAACTATTCCATGTCATGGTAGAGCATAAAATAGGGAAGAACCTAAAGTGCCTTCTAGAGGCGAGTACACTTCTAGGGAATTCGATGCCTACTGCGGAAGATATGACATTTAACATGAAAAGACTTTTCCATGAATCGCATATCATAATGGTGTTAATGAAAGAATGAATCGCACTATTATGGAGAAAGTCAGAGGCATGGTCAGTATGGCTAAGCTGCCAAAACCATTCTAGGGAGAAGTTGTTCGTGCCACCTACTACATGATCAATAGATCACCATTTATACCATTGAGTTTTTAGATTCCGAAGAAAGTGTGGTCTTGTAATAATCTCTCATATTTTCACCTTAGAAAATTTGATTGTTTAGCATTTGCACATGTATCCAATGAGTTCAGACATAATTTTGATGCAAGGACTACTCCATACTTCTTCATAAGCTACAGAGATGAGGAATTTGGATACTAGTTATGGGACCCGAAGGAAAAGAAGGTCATCATAGAAGGGATGTAGTGTTTCATAAAGACTAGACAATGAAAGACATTGAAAACCCCAAGATGTCTTCTAATTCCAGTGCCAACAAAACTAATTCAAATCCAGACACAAACCCGGCACTAACATGAGTGGCCACAAATAATGATGTGGTGCATGATATTTGAGAAGCATAACCAGAGAAGGAGGAAGACGATATTGAATAGGGGAACCACAACTCGCTCCATTAGAGGCTACATGATCATTTGCAGATTTGGATGATGACAAAACTTTAGAAACTAGTGAAGTTCAAGTACGAAGAACTGAGTGAGGCCGGATTATATCAATGAGATACTCAGAATCTGACAATATTCTGTTTACTAATGAGAGGGAGCCAAAAAATTTCAAGAAATTTATATCTCATAAAGACAAAGGACAATATATGCATGCAATACAGGATGAAATGGACTCTCTGTAGAAGAATCATACTTATGAGATAGTCAAGCTCCCACAAGACAAGAAGGCATTGTAGAACAAATGAGTGTTCAAGTTGAAGAAATATTACAGCAAAAATATGTTGAAAAATAAAGCCCGATTAGTAGTCCAAGGATTCCTATAGAAAAATGGAATCGACTTTGATGAAATTTTTTTTACCAGTTGTAAAATGGCTTCAATCCAAGTTATCTTATGATTGGTAGCTAGTTTGAACCTAGAGCTTGAACAGATGGATGTTAAGATAATATTTCCTCATTGTGATTTACATGAAGAAATATATATGGAGCAGCCAAAAGGTTTCAAGGTTTCAGGAAAAGAGAACCTAGTTTGCAAACTGAAGAAGAATTTATATAGCCTCAAGCAAGCACCAAGACAGTGGTACAAGAAGTTTGACTCATTCACGGTGAGTCAAGGCTACAAAAGAATTACAGCAGACCAGTGTGTATGCATTCAAAGGTTTACGGATGGTAATTACGTTGCTATTTTATTATATGTGGACGATATGTTGATCGTTGGATAGGATGCAGCGAAGATCAGCCAGTTGAAGAAGGATCTCTCTAAGTCTTTTGACATGAAAGACTTAGGACTAGCCAGATTTTGGGAATGCAAATAGTTTGAGACAGACAGAACAAAAGGTTGTGGCTTTCACAAGAGAATTATATTGAACGGGTAATCAGAAGATTCAATATACAGAATGCCAAACCTGAGCAAGAGTTCGTATCTTTCATCCAAGAAAACGATAGAGAAGATGTCATCAATACCATATTCTTCAGCAGTTGGAAGCCTAATATATGTTATGGTATGTATCAGGCCAGATATTGCTCATGTAGTAGGTGTAGTGAACCGAACACTAGGAGGCAGCCAAATGGATTCTCAGGTACCTCAAGGGTATATCAAAGTTATGTCTATGCTATGGGGGAACTGATCCAAGCTTGGAAGGCTATATAAATTTAGATATGGCAAGAGATATTGATGATAGAAAATCTACATCAGATTTTCTCTACACTTTTACAATGTCAGCTGTGTCATGGCAGTCAAGATTGTAGAGGTGTATTGTATTATCCATAACATAAGCTGAGTATATTGCAGCAGCGGAAGCAGGAAATGAAATGCCGTTACTAAAGCATTTTTTTCCAAGAATTAGGGATCAAGCAAACATAATACAAGATACATTGTGATAGTCAAAATATTTTAGACCTGAGCAATAACTTAATGTATCATTTGTTGGAGTTCTACGGTCCCAAGGATCGAATAATCAAGCATAAAACAACATGTGAATACACTAAAAAGTTGCGGAATACTTACATCGATCGGTTGAGCGATGCGGTGGACATCAAAAATCTTTCTGCCCTCCTCCATGAAGCTCGGCAGTGAGCAGTTTTTGATCTTCCATTTTCGGCTTTGTGGATCAACCTCCAAGCTCCAAGCTTTCGTGATATGATTTCAAGCCCACGGGTGGGTTTCCCTATCACCTTCTCAAGACTTCGATGTGTGCTAGCACTCTTGATTTTTTCCACAAAAATCACTAATAGCTTCTCCTTCATTCTCGGTGATGGACCAGAAAAACAGAAGAAAAATGGCATGTTTGGCCGAGAGAGAGGAAGAGAAAAATGGAGAGAGAGAGATGTGTGTGTTAGATGGAAAATGTGTATCTAATACCAATTTTGAATTTCCAAAAAACATTTAATTGATTTACCAAATTTGGCTTCAAAAGTCAAATGGCAATTATGCCAACAACCACCTCCATCAATATCTATCACTATTCACATCAATCAAGTGACAAGTTGTCAAGTCACTCAAAGTGACTAGACATCACATCACATCACTTAAAGTGACAAGTGATTTGACACTTGATGTGACGAGTGATTTGACACTTGATGTGACTTGCGTGCCGCACTCGAATTCGAAATGCGAATGCACTCGCAAACACTCCCGAGCTCGGGTTCGTTAATTCCAAATTAACGAATTTTCTGTTGCGACGTAATTAATTAATTATGCCTAGCAAAATCACTATTCACGTCGCTAACGAATTAATTCTAAATTAACTCGTTTGCCCGAATTAAAATCTAATTTCAATTCCGCGTCGAAATCCAATTTCGTATAATATATCGAATATATTATTTTATTGATTAATTCTAAATTAATCGTTCTCTCTCTTTAAATGATATTTTATCCGAGATAAAATATCTCCGTAATTAATCCCAGATTAATTTTCTCTCTCATCAAATTAATCCCAGATTAATAAAGTGCGAGTCATACGTCATCGGTGAATCTTCAGGAAGCGACCCATGAGATCCCCGGATATGTTGGCAGTAAATTCGGTCGTCAGACTATCCGAACACATAAGAACCTAGTACTACATTTGTACCAATTTACAAGACAAGGTTGGCTTCTAGCAAAGCGCCATGCCTACCCAATTCTCCAGAAACATGCTTACAGGAATAAGCGATCTATATCAGGAGTAGTATACATACTATTGAGTATATCGATCCAGTATCAGATGTCACGTGCTAGGCCTGGGGCTGGAATTGTGTCTGCCCCGTACGAAGCACATATCGAATCTATGGTAACTAGTCTCTATATCGGATAAACATGACCTAGTCATTTTATCCCGATGACTGCAGTACATAAGAGAACCAGTTCTGTATCCTACGTGACCATCATCTCCACTATGACTGGAGTGATACTTTCGTCTTGACATCACACCCAACACACTACGATTCTCAATATACCTAGCAGAGGCGTACACAGAACCTGTTAAAGCCCTGGACGACCTAAAACCAAAGCATATTGATTGTCGCAAGTATTAGCGGTGCAAGTCTCAGGTTAATACCAAATACACCTACCTGATTTCGGACTTCCATAGACATATAGTCATACTACCAATGGAATTCCGAGGGGTCTATCCAGAGCGAAGTTGTTTTCCGTACCATCGGTAAAACACAACCTCCTATTACACTTGCATGAGTATCTTATACCCAAATATATGAGAACTATGTTTTTATGCCCTCATAACGTGCACAAGTGTAATACTAGTCTTTTACGCATTATCGATGTCCAATCTCGATAATACTCTGACTAGGGATATTTAATGATTAATCCTTCGTGGACTGACACTGTCTCATATCATCTCAATCCAGGAACTAATCATATGGACCTCTTATCATTTATACATCTAGGTGATCTAATCACAAATGATAAGAGTGCAATTTCCTTTGTCACATAGTTAATTTGTACAACAACACCATGATCTGTACAAATAGTGACGATATGGGTCATAATTGTCCAACAATCTCCCACTTGGCCTATAGCCAGTCACTCGAGTGTCTACCACCCGAACTATGTACGGTTCGCTCAAATTACTGAGAAAAGACTTTCGTCAGCGGATTTACATGATTATCATCTGATGTAATTTATTCGATCATCAGATCGCCACGATGTATGATCCAAACGGATCAGATGAATAATCGAAGTATATATCTGGATCGCTGATGAGACCATTAATTCTTTAGCCTGCGCTGAAGCCTAGCTCAGCTGGTAACAGAACTATATCTAATCTAATTAGATTATTATTATTATCGACCCAAATGGCTTCTATTACTACCTCAGCTGCAGCAATAACCCGCATTTGTTGTTTATTCGGTAACAGTATCTTGCTTGGAAGATTTCCAGCTCACTGTTCCATTATTCAAACTGTATAGTACCGTTTCGCGACTAATAGTCGTTATTATCGGTTAGGAAACTTACAACGGTGATCCTAGTCACTTCAAGTTCTCTTTCTCCATAGTATAAGACAGCATCATTAGTTCCTCTAAGATACTCAAGGACGTTCTTAACATCAATCCAATGAGTATCACTTTGATTGGCCCGATTGTGAATCCATATGCTCAAAGCGTATGAGACATCAGGTCACGTACATTTATTAATGTACGATTTCTCGGAGATTATTAACAACTTTAAATCTCTCCCAGTAGATATTTATTCCTAGAATAAAGTTTGCTTCTCCCAAGAATTCTACGGAGAATTTTCTCGAAAGCCTAGCTTTCACCGATTTTTATTTGGGAAATTTCATTTCCAAGAAATGACATATTATCATTATTTATAGGACAGCACTGTCAGTGCGCTCCCACTAACCCTCTTATATACAAAAGAATCATTTTCATCTTGAATTAAATCATATACCATTATGATTACATCAAAACGATAATTCCATGAACGCAATGCTTGCTTCAATCCATACATGGATCGAATAACCTGTAAACCTTGTTTGCTAGTTATGGTACGACAAAACCGTCAGGATATTGTAAACATCCTCAAAAGGTTTCCGTTAAGGAAAGCGATTTGGGCATTCAGCTGCCACATTTCATAAATGAAACATTCAGCATTACAGCAAGCATTATCCAAATGGATTTACCGTGGCAACAGGTAAAAGGTTTCGTCGTAATCGACATAATGTTGATAACGATACCTTTTCGCTACAAGCCTAGCTTAGTGAGTTGGTATGTTGCCATCCATGTATGTCTTCCTTGAAGACTTATATAGTACCAATAGGCACAATGCCTTGCGGTACATTAACTAATGTCCAAACTGGTTGATATACATGGAATCCATTTTGGATGTCATGGCACTTTGCCATAATAGGGAGTCGATACCTTGTATCACTTCCTCATACGTAGTTAGTTGGTATTCCTCAATAAGATTGACATCTTTATGCGGTGAGATCAGAAACCCATACCCAAGGTTATTTTCTGACTCTCTCTGACTTACTCGGTTCTTGTGTATTCGAAGATTATTGGTATAGTTTCATCCTTGATGAGCTATTAGTGTTCCATTAAATAATCAGTGCTGGGATTAGTATTACTCCGATTTTCATCGAGTTTTACTTTCCTCCCACTTACCACTGCATATAGGTATTCCTCTTAGGAAAACCGCATGGCAAGCAACAATTACATTGTTCTCTAGTGAGTTGTATAAGTACTATACTTTGGTATCCCTAGGATAACCTACAATTTAGGCACTTATTCGATTTGGGTTTTAGTTTGGTATCATCCAAACATATACCTAGCATTCCCAAATCTTCAGGAATGAGAAACTCGGTTTCTTTCCTGTTCATATCTAATATGAATTCTTTCAAACTGATTTTGGAACCTTATTCAAAATAAGTTTTGCACTGTTAACGCGTATCTGTTGAAGGAAATGGTAGCTCAGAGCGACTCATGATTAACCTTATCATGTCCAACAAAATTCGGTTTCTCCGTTTGGACACATCTCAAATTGACGTGTTCCTGGAGGAGTCCTCATTGAATAATACTATACTCTTTCAAGTATATGAGAAACTTATTGATAAGTATTTTCATCATGGTCTAACCGTGATGGTTTAATACTTTAGCCGATCTGTTTGTCTATTTCGTGTCGAAACTTTAAAAGTTTCCGATTTGTGTTTCAAAGAAACACATAACCATAACGCGATGCCACATCCGTAAAGGTCAAGAAATATTCATATCCACCTCTAGCCTAGCTAGACATGGGCCCACTTGCTTCACTATGAACTAGGGCTAGATCGGTGGCACTTACACTTTTACCTAGTAAATAGTGTTTTAGGCACTTTGCCCAATAAACTAGATTCGTAGACTTTATTTGATTAGAATCAAATTTGTCCTAGTACCCACTCTTCAAAAGTGTGGATATACGAGTCTTGTTAAATTGTGTCCCATACAACAATGCCACTTTTAAGTTTCAACTGATTTACTCAGTTTGAGCTATTTGTTTGTCATTTTGTATGCTTGAGATTTATTTATATTCAAAATATAAATACTTTTTCACATCTAATGTGTTTATCTCAATATCATCTTTATAAAATAAAACACTTTAGTGTTCTAGAATATAAAGGTATACCCGCAACGGGTTAAACCCTGATATAGAGATAATGTATCTAGTCAAACTAGTTACATTGTAACAGTTTCCTAATTTAAGTACACACCCGAAGGGTTGTTCCTAAATTTAGGTATCTACGGTTAAAACAGCAACTGTCGTCCCGTTTTCGATTCGCAGATTAATCTCAAATGAAGTCAGTATCCTGCTCATAGCAGATTCTGCACATCATACATATTGATGTCAAACATATTTGAAGCCAAAGCCTTGCTCGTCTTCTATTCCTTCATGTCTGCTTTGTCCAAACGGTAGTCACGCTTCCGCAATCCCATTTGCCACAATTTAGGCAGACATCTTGGGATATGTCATTTATCTTCCCAGAAGATTATAATGATTTTTCCTTTGCCCTTTTCACATTCCAGAAGCCTTTGGCCAAGCCTTGTCCTTTTGGAATATCGAAGTAAGGTGCGCCTTGCACTACTTGCCTTATTGCAAACTTTGGCTATTATCTCCTTGAGAATAGCCATTAACCCTCCAAGAGTTATTAATTGCAATTTCATACTTCTAAGATCTAAGAATAGATCTATGAAGATCCTTCAATTTCAATATCATACTTTAAGGATCTAACCCTTAGTTCTGACAAAGAAATTAAGGAGTCTATTTGGCAAGTTTAATGGATTAAGCACTAAAGTTATCATCACATAAATCTTCCAAATATTATGCTCTACTATTTGCTTAACTCCGAGCTTAAGCATAATATGTTATTTTATCAAATAAAGTAACTTATTAGTTTTCAGGACTATCCTGAAATTTTCCCAATTTGAAAATTAAAGTCGTTTAAAACATTTTTCACCTAGGATTATGTTTTAAACACTAATCTTTCAATTTTATTAGGTACTATTTATTATAATGATTACTATAGTCCAACTATATAATCAACTATAATTTAATAGGTTAATTCAAATATATTGATTACTATAATCCAATTATATAATCAACTATAAATGAAATAGTTTGAATACAGTCCGACTGTTTGTTAAAATAACAATTTAAATATTAGTCTAACTAACATTTAATTTATATTGACGAATGATTTGTAATGAGCGCGTATGGAAAGTAACTAAATGAATATTGCAAATTTAATACTTGCCTCCCACTATTTTTCGGCGAGCCTCTAACCCTCTGTCGAGTACTCGGGAAATCGTGTTTCCTAGTGGGCTAGGATCCCGTTAAATGTCACACAATCTTGACTTTGGCCAACAAATTGTATGATAATTAACTAGGTAGATCTCTAAGATCAATTGGATCCCATCCAATTCCTAGATCCAGTAGGGGGACATCCAAGTCCGAAACATATATCTTATATATCCCAATATATCCAATATATTGCCTAACCTTTTTCCTCTGAATCAACTAAGCCTTGGCTTTGGCACAACAAACTTAGTGATCCCAGTTAAGCGGAACCCATTGACCATGGAAAGCTTCGTAATCAATGTCGATGGACAAGAAGTGGTCTTGACTTTGGCCAACAACCATAACTTGGACAAGACACCGATATGGAACAAATCTCTCATGATTCAAACACATCCTCGACGGACAAAGGTCTTGACTTTGGCCAACAAACCAATGCCAGTATTAGATCTTGAGTAAGAATCACTCAATGTAAGGAAAAACGCTTAATATTTTGTGAGGGTTTTTTGCGTGCAAATTGGCAACCAATTTATTATCTTTGTTAAGGTCTCATCATCATACACCCTTAAACATGCATTCTAAACACATAATAAGGCGCGTAAATAAAATAATAATGATATGCGGATGGATACTTTAACACATTGATCCTAGATCAAATCTCTCTCTTTCCTCTCTCCCGCTAGCACAAGTATTACTTCTACCCGTTACATAACACTTCTAAAGAAACCTCATTTACATTGAGGGGAATAGGTGAGAAGAGAAATACAAAGAGTATTGAGGTAATAGGCTGGACACGCAGGTCCAATTAATAAATTCTAAATTTATTACAACAATTTCCAAAATTACCCCGCCCATCTAATATCCATCCGATATACATTATTCATGCTTCGCAACCATGTATTCACACAAGCATGTTATCAATCAATCTAATCAAATTAATTAATCTGATAATTAATGACCATCCAATGTTCAAACAACGATTTGATTTTGCGCGAGTCCAACTCGTTTTGCGAATAAGTACTCAAAGTACGAATTCTTGAATTAAATTAAACTACAACATTAAATCCAATTTAATATGTATTTAATACTAATTCACTATTTTATTCCAAATTAAATATTACACTTTAATAACGAACCTTTACGACTTAAATTCCAAATTTAATCGTTACGGGTCTCAAAGCCCGATTAACATCCAATGTTAAATTTAATTAAATTCCAATGGGCTTTTAATTAATTTCTTAAGGCGTGGACTTTTGGTCAACTCGGGTCAAACCCAATAACCAAAGCCCAATCAATGAGTAACCCCATAAGCCTAGAAATCAATTTAGACCCATTAGGCCCAATTAATAATTAAAGGCCCATTAGTCGCATTTGGACTTTATGGAAACGGTTTTGGGCCCAATTGGATCCAACCAATTTAGCCTAAACCTAACTTGGTACAACCAAGCCCAATAAGCCCATTTACAACATTACAAGCCCAAATCCAATTTAAGCCATTTAATTAAATCACAAATATCCAATTTCACAATTTAATTAAACAAAGTGCAATACCATAATTAATCACCCAAATTAATATCTCCAAAACACCAATTAGCCTAATTAATTATGCTTATTAATATTAAAACATGTCCAACACATTTTAACAAAAATCAAACCCATTTTCACATGCTTTAACTCTCGGCAATTTGGGGATTTTTCAGATTTATTCGGTTTCAATCCAATTAAATCCACAATCAACATTTCCCAAATGATTTTAAGTCATCCAATGAATCAAAAATCAAAATACCAAGACATTTAGGGCTCTTGAAGATTCGGCCAAGCCATCCAAAAGGGGGAAAAATGATCCAATCACAATTTCATGAAATTGATCCAATCAATCTTCAATTAAACATCATTTAAACATATTCAATCAAAAAATTTAACCAAATCATGCTCAAAATCAATTTACCCAATTTTAAGCCCTAATCAGTTTCATGCTTTTAACAACGCTCTGATACCATTGTTGGAGTTCTACGGTCCCAAGGATTGAATAATCAAGCATAAAACAACATGTGAATACACGAAGAAGTTGCAGAATACTTACATCGATCGGTTGAGCGATGCGGTGGACAACAAAAATCTTTCTGAGATGAAATCTGATGAAAAGGGACTCAGTTCAGTGGGTGCGCGTTCGCGTAGCGTTCGAAAATCTGTTCGAACGGTAAACAGAAGGTTCGCGTTCGTATAGCGTTCGAGAACGCGTTCGAACGGAACCAGACCTGATGCACGATAAGACTAAGAAAGTGTGTGCGCGTTCACGTAGCGTTCGAGAACGCATTCGAACGGTAAACAGAAGGTTCGCGTTCGTATAGCGTTCGAGAACGCGTTCGAACGGAACCAGACCTGATGCATGATAAGACTAAGAAAGTGCGTGCGCGTTCGCGTAGTGTTCGAGAACGCGTTCGAACGGTAAACAGAAGGTTCGCGTTCGTGTAGCATTCGAGAACGCGTTCGAACGAAACCAGGCCTGATGCATGCAACACAAAGAATAAAGACAATAATGTCAAGCTCAGTATGTCCGATTGAACATATCTTACATTCAACCGAACACACATCAACCGGCACGGCAAAGCATCGTGGTAAAGGGCTTCAACCCCTCCCCATATGGGATCTTTCATTGCACTTACTAAGCCCATGCGCTCGATTGAATCATGCATACAAAGAATTAAAAACAATAATATCAAACTTAGTATGCCCGATTGAACGTATCTTGCATTCAACCGAACATACATCAACCGGCGCGGCAAAACATCATGGTAAAGGGCTTTAACCCCTCCCCATATGGGATCTTTCATTGCACTTACTAAGCCCATGCTCTCGATTGAATCATGCATACAAAGAATTAAAAACAATAATATCAAACTTAGTATGCCCGATTGAACGTATCTTGCATTCAACCGAACACACATCAACCGGCGCGACAAAGCATCTTGGTAAAGGGCTTTAACCCCTCCCCATAGGGGATCTTTCATTGCACTTACTAAGCCCATGCGCTCGATTGAATCATGCATACAAAGAATTAAAAACAATAATATTAAACTTAGTATGCCCGATTGAACGTATCTTGCATTCAACCGAACACACATCAACCGACGCGGCAAAGCATCGTGGTAAAGGGTTTTAACCCTCCAAATAGGGGACCTTTCATCGCACTTACTAAGCCCATGCGCTCGATTGAATCATGCATAAATAAGCAACATTCAGAATTCAAGTGACGAAAAATAAATAAACCAAAGCAACACAAAACAAAAGAGGGTGCTGTTTACTCAAGCGGTACGTGGAGTTGTATCCCGAGTACAGATCATACTACCGTCCATTCAGAATCGGCTATGAAATTTATGTCCGGGTTTCCATCCGATATACCGCGAGAGTTGACACATCTCTCATTTTATTCCAAAGCCACAACATACAGCATCTCATAATTCATGCATATTTATCTACTCAAGGGCCACAACATGCATTTCAACATGACAATCATGCAAGCAATGCACAATAAATAATACAAATAAAACGGAAAACGAGTGTGGAAAATACCCTCAAGTCTAACCTTTTTTCCAACTTTCAGGCTTGCGTTTCACGGACGTCGGAAGGGTACTGCTCCTCAACTTCTCCAGTTCACTGGTTTAGCGTCCTAACTCACTGTTTTGCTGTTTTGCTTGCTGTTCGGTCTCCGTTCTACTGCTGTTCGGTCTCTTCTTTACTGCTCACTGTTCAGGTCACTTATCTTGACGTTTCAACGGACTGTTCCGAGTTTTTTGTGGGTTTTTAGTGTAATCTTGTGTGATTATTTTAAGGATTATGAATGCAGTTTTTTATGTTACTATTTTGAGGATTTTAGGGACTGTTTTAAGAGGATTGGCTGCTGTTTTGGGGGTGTATTTTCGATGATGTGTGGGGAGTTTATGGAGGTGGTTTTCAGTGATGGTTAGGGGCTGTTCGGCATGGAATCTGATGAAAAGGGACTCAGTTCAGTGGGTGCGCGTTCGCGTAGCGTTCGAAAATCCGTTCGAATGGTAAACAGAAGGTTCGCGTTCGTATAGCGTTCGAGAACGCGTTCGAACGGAACCAGACCTGATGCACGATAAGACTAAGAAAGTGTGTGCGCGTTCACGTAGCGTTCGAGAACGCATTCGAACGGTAAACAGAAGGTTCGCGTTCGTATAGCGTTCGAGAACGCGTTCGAACGGAACCAGACCTGATGCATGATAAGACTAAGAAAGTGCGTGCGCGTTCGCGTAGCGTTCGAGAACGCGTTCGAACGGTAAACAGAAGGTTCGCGTTCGTGTAGCATTCGAGAACGCGTTCGAACGAAACCAGGCCTGATGCATGCAACACAAAGAATAAAGACAATAATGTCAAGCTCAGTATGTCCGATTGAACATATTTTGCATTCAACCGAACACACATCAACCGGCACGGCAAAGCATCGTGGTAAAGGGCTTTAACCCCTTCCCATATGGGATCTTTCATTGCACTTACTAAGCCCATGCGCTCGATTGAATCATGCATACAAAGAATTAAAAACAATAATATCAAACTTAGTATGCCCGATTGAACGTATCTTGCATTCAACCGAACATACATCAACCGGCGCGGCAAAGCATCATGGTAAAGGGCTTTAACCCCTCCCCATATGGGATCTTTCATTGCACTTATTAAGCCTATGCTCTCGATTGAATCATGCATACAAAGAATTAAAAATAATAATATCAAACTTAGTATGCCCGATTGAACGTATCTTGCATTCAACCGAACACACATCAACCGGCGCGGCAAAGCATCGTGGTAAAGGGCTTTAACCCCTCCCCATAGGGGATCTTTCATTGCACTTACTAAGCCCATGCGCTCGATTGAATCATGCATACAAAGAATTAAAAACAATAATATTAAACTTAGTATGCCCGATTGAACGTATCTTGCATTCAACCGAACACACATCAACCGGCGCGGCAAAGCATCGTGGTAAAGGGTTTTAACCCCTCCAAATAGGGGACCTTTCATCGCACTTACTAAGCCCATGCGCTCGATTGAATCATGCATAAATAAGCAACATTCAGAATTCAAGTGACGAAAAATAAATAAACCAAAGCAACACAAAACAAAAGAGGGTGCTGTTTACTCAAGCGGTACGTGGAGTTGTATCCCGAGTACAGATCATACTACCGTCCATTCGGAATCGGCTATGAAATTTATGTCCGGGTTTCCATCCGATATACCGCGAGAGTTGACACATCTCTCATTTTATTCCAAAGCCACAACATACAGCATCTCATAATTCATGCATATTTATCTACTCAAGGGCCACAACATGCATTTCAACATGACAATCATGCAAGCAATACTCAATAAATAATACAAATAAAACGGAAAACGAGTGTGGAAAATACCCTCAAGTCTAACCTTTTTTCCAACTTTCAGGCTTGCGTTTCACGGACGTCGGAAGGGTACTGCTCCTCAACTTCTCCAGTTCACTGGTTTAGCGTCCTAGCTCACTGTTTTGCTGTTTTGCTTGCTGTTCGGTCTCCGTTCTACTGCTGTTCGGTCTCTTCTTTGCTGCTCACTGTTCAGGTCACTTGTCTTGACGTTTCAACGGACTGTTCCAAGTTTTTTGTGGGTTTTTAGTGTAGTCTTGTGTGATTATTTTAAGGATTATGAATGCAGTTTTTTATGTTACTATTTTGAGGATTTTAGGGACTGTTTTAAGAGGATTTGGCTGCTGTTTTGGGGGTGTATTTTCGGTGATGTGTGGGGAGTTTATGGAGGTGGTTTTCAGTGATGGTTAGGGGCTGTTCGGGATGTATTTTGGTCAAGGCAATGAGGGTTCTTTGGTTTGTGATCTTCGGTTATTGAGAGTGAGGGAGAGTTGTGTCAATAAGCTTGGGTGTTTCTTGTGTGAATGAACTAGGAGAGGCTTTTTCTTGTATGGATGAGCTAGGAGAGTGCATGTCTTGGTTAGGGGTTGTTTATATAGAGAATGGCTAGGGCTTCACCTTGTCTCACAAGGAAGGGATTTGATTTTGTGTTGAGTAAGGAAAGTCAAAGATTGAGGGGGGACAAATTTGGTTTAGATTAGGAATACAATATCTTTAATTTGTTATAATTGATTTTAATTAGGCATGACATCTTTTTAATTTAGTAAATGATTTGTTTAGTTAGGAAGTTAATATATTATGTTTTATTAATTGGTAAATGGTTTAAATATTTTATTTAATTCATATACATTATTAATATTACCTTGATATTTAATGTAATATTTAATTTAATTTCCCATGTGTTTTAAATGTGTTTTATTAATTGGGATGTGTTTTATGGGCTTTGGGGGGCTAATTGGGCTGGAGTGCGAGGCTAGCAGCAAAACCAGAAACACCGACGCCGTTTGAACGCCTATTCGAACGCTACATGAACGTCCGCAATCTGCCTGACGTTCGAACGAAGTAACGAACGCAGCACTAACGAAGACAGTGAACTTGCGAAATGAATTTGATGACGTACTTATTCTGAATTTCCCCTTCCGACCTCCGTTTCCCGTAATATCCTTAGCTAAAAAGGTAGTGCCTCCAACTGAGACTCATCATCGGGTTTCACATGCGAAAATGCAATGCCTACACATACGTCATCGGTGAATCTTCGGGAAGTGACCCATGAGATCCCCGGATATGTTGGTAGTAAATTCGGTCGTCGGACTATCCGAACATGTAAGTACCTAGTACTACGTTTGTACCGATTTATAAGACAAGGTTGGCTTCTAGCAAAGCGCCATGCCTACCCAATTCTCCAGAAACATGCTTACAGGAATAAGCAATATATATCAGGCGTAGTATACGTACTATTGCGTATATCGATCCAGTATCGGATGTCACGTGCTAGGTCTGGGGCTGGAATTGTGTTTGCCCCGTAAGAAGCACATATCGAATCTCTGGTAACTAGTCTCTATATCGGATAAACATGACCTAGTCATTTTATCCCAATGACTGCAGTACATAAGAGAACCAGTTTCATATCCTACGTGACCATCATCTCCACTATGACTGGAGTGATACTTCCGTCTTGACATCACACCCAACATACTACGATTCTCAATATACCCAGCAGAGGCGTACACAGAACCTGTTAAAGCCCTGGACGACCTAAAACCAAAGCATATTAATTGTCGCAAGTATTAGCGGTGCAAGTCTCAGGTTAAGACCAAATATACCTCCCTGATTTCGGACTTCCATAGACACATAGTCATACTACCAATGTAATTTCGAGGGGTCTATCCAGAGCGAAGCTGTTTTTCGTACCATCGGTAAAACACAACCTCCTATTACACTTGCATGA